>JAFVLL020011196.1:0-12916 GCA_021397915.2 Tor tambroides
GCAACTTTTTTTTTTTTTTTTTTTTTTTTTTGCAAACATGCCCTCAGACTCTTCCAGCTAAACATCAGGTGAGTTTGTGGCTGACGGCGGATCAGAAGAAAGATCCACTTTGTCTTTGGCTTGCAACTACACATGGCAGACCAACAGCCTGCTGATGAAAACTTGGCTCCCACTCGTTTTCTTTCATGTCTCCCGGGAACCATCGCAGATAGCATTTTTCAATTCTTTGTGTGCTTTTTTCCTTTCCCTCTCTCTTTTTGCCGTTCCCTCTGTCTGAGAGACCCACAACAAATTTGTTCATTCGACAAGCGTCCCTCCTCCCCCTATCCCTGCGCCTCCTTCCTCTCATCTGAGGTGGCTAAGTTCAGACTGGCCTCTGCTGTCCTCGGCCTGCTTCTTAAATACTGTCCCCACTTTTCATGATACATGAAAAAAAGCCAGCTGTTCATCATAATGGAGCTTTAAGCTTTACATAATGCTTGCCAAATACAGCTTGGAAGAAAGCTTGCAAATTCATTTATGGACACTATTAAAACTCACCTTTTAATTCCTTGGAGTTGGGAGAAGAAAAAACTTGGTGAAATGGAGGTTGCCCAAGGCTGCAGAGTAACATCCTGCATCTGGTGCTCTCCACAGCTAGATCTGGTCTGCTGCAAAAGCAACAGGACGGACTGTAAACATCCCTTGTGCAATGCAAAACTGGCTCTCCAAGCTCAGATGCTGCAAATAGCTAAAGGTGTTAAAGGGATAGTTCACCCAAATATGAAAAATCAGTCATCATTTACTCACCTGTTTGACTTTGTGGAACACAAAATAAGATATTCTGAAAAATGTCTGTGTTTATTTGTTCAGTGTTGTTTTGGACTGCATTGACTTTTAATGTATGGACAAAACTGTTTTAAATGTCCTATAACTCATATTATACTTGATATAATTTGCATTGCCAGTGTTATCGTTATCAGATGTTAAAATGACTCACTTTAAACTAACAACAATTAATACCGTAGGGGAAAACAAATCATGAAGTATAGCAGTTTCCATTTAAATAGAAGCAAATTACAGTAGTTAGTGTGAAATATTTTAAAAGGCTTTGTTATTTTTTAACTGTAGTCTATATTAATAACAAGATATACTGGTAACATTTTACAATTAGGTCCCATTAGTTAAGGTTAGTTAATGCATTAATTAACATTAACTAAAAGCAGGACATATACAATATGTTTGTTAGTTAAAAACACAGCCATTCTTTGTTAGTTATTGTTAGCTATAGTCCATTAAGTAATATTGACAGATACAACTTTTGATTTTAATAATGTATTAATAAGTGTTGAAATTAGCATTAACTAAGATTAATAAATGCTTTAGAACTATTTTTCATTTTTAGTTTTCATTTAATGCTCCTGTTAACTACCTAATGTTAACAAATTGAGCCTTATTGTAAATTGTTACTAATATATTGATACATTATAATCTTTTGCAAGCCTTTATATATTTATTTTTAAAATCTTTCCAAGTACCCGTTGGCTACACATACTCCTGGTTAGAAATCATTGAGCATGCGGGAAGGGAAAAACACAGAATCAGGGGAGGGAGAGAACTGGATAATGCCTCTGTGTATTGAGCCAGGTGTGATTTAACTGGCGGTGGTTTTCAACTAAGGCTTCGGGGCCACTAGGGGGCCTCAGCAATCTTCTCAGTTTTGTTCCTTGGTTTTTACCATGTTCCTATATTTGGAATGCTGGATTATATCTTCATTTTAAAAAAAACCCTGCTGCACTTAGATTGTGCTCCTGTCTCCATTTCCATCCAATGTTATAATCATCATAAACACTACCATTTACCATTTAATTTTACCATTTACTGCACATTGTTATTCTTCTAGTTATTTATCTAGTGGCTAACAATTCAAAAGACTTGCATATTCAAAGAAAATAACTGACTTCCACGTTGCAAAATAAAGTGGATACAGCTGACAATGGAGACAGATACTGTTTGGCATTTGAATGGTGTAGTTAGCATGAGTGCTAAGAACTTCAGCTAGTAAACAAAGCCTTGATTCCTTGGATGCAACTTACATTTTGTCTTTCCACACTGTACATGGAATTTTTTACAGTAATTTAGAAGATATTTCATGTTTGATGTACATGTGGAGCTGGTTAAATTTACATTGTCCCCGCAGCAAATCACATCTTCTTGATGAAAGTGTGAGGAGGACTGTTGAAATTATAGGACTCTGTTTTAGTGGTTTATGGTGGCTGGAGCAGTGTGAATTTACACACATCTGTTTGAAAGATAGCAAGGGCTCTGACTGGTTGGAGATCCTCACAGATGTTGGTGCATGGTTGTAAAAAAGTTCTCAGCTGTAAATCTCAGAGTTTGGTAAAATACCACTCAGAGTCTGTTCTCAGGATGCAACCAAGCGGATTGTGTCTCTTTTCAACAAGAAAAATAAGATGTGGTCAGCTTCTCCATACATAGCATCTGTTTAGGCACTGTGTTGTTGGGATGTCTTTGTAATTGTGGTCTTATAATCTTAGCATGGAGTCATAATATTCAAAGTTAATTTGATAATCTTTCAGAGTTGTTGAACACAGTGTTTAATGTCCGACACAATTGACATCAGGTCTTAAACAATATCAGCAGGAACCTCATAACTTAGTTGTGTGCCAGGTTGTGAAATTCATACAAGAATTTCAAAGCTAGACTGCAGGGCTACTAATTCTAATGTTACTGTTTTGTGCAGTTTAATGGTTATTAATTATTAATGTTATTAATATCATATGATTCCTTTATTGATCTTCAAACTGTCATTCACTTTTTCATTGGTTTTAGTGAAAGACAGAAACAGAGAACGTGAAATGAATGAATACACAGAAACACACACACACACACACACACACACACTTATGCCTTGACACTACAATGCAAAGCACACATTCAGATTCATCCACTGAAAGCAACAAAAAGACTCAAACTCAAAAAGTTTTAACATCTTACCTTTTTTTTTATTATTATTTTACATTCTTATTGCATTACTCATTGTTACATTATGTGTGTTCTTTTAAAAATCTTTACCACTAGTTCACATATTCTTTAGTATGATTAGTAGGCCATGGTTAAAATATGAACACTTTTACTTCAGCCCTGACGTCCATTGTAGTGGACATGAAAAAATTTTTTTTTTGGCACAAATCTTGTTTTTTAAACACTTCTACATTGGAGAAGAGCAGATATCAAGTGAATAAAAATTATTTCCTCAGTGAAAAAAATGAGGTTTGAAGCAGTTAATCTTTACAGTTTTTTGTGGGGTTTTGATTGCTGCAACTTTACAGACATATTAATTATTTCAATCATTTGACTGGCAGTGTATGATATTTTACTCTCTTTAGAAAAGGTACCACTCCAGTGTCAGATTTAGACTGTACTAATATCCTTAACAGCCTTAACCTCATTTGTATACCATAATATTTAATACAGGGTAGAGAGGGGTAAAACGCCCCCATGGGGTAAAATGCCACCCTACTGTTTTTCCCAAAATAACCCCAAAATAAAATCAAGATGAATTTTTATTGTAACTATGGACTACATTGACAAGACTGATGTAGAAATTTTCACCATGACACTTACACTAGTGATGTACCGAGAGAAAACAGATTTCACAGTAAATGATCTAATTTTCAGCAGTTAGAAAAAAGCATTTTAAAGCTTGTTTTGTAGAACATCTCAGTTATATATGATACGAGAACAGTAAGGCCTGTAGATAGGGAGTATGTGTTATTTAATAAAAATATAATTCTATTTTCAGAATGACATAATTTTATTCTCAGTCAGTGGGGTGAAACACCCCCAGGGGCAATGGGCAATCACTGTAGTTATTCTGTTCTGAATATCAGATCCTTTGTTTTCCATCAAATGCATTCTAACTAGTTGGTTGAATAAAAATATTTGGATTTTATATTTAAAAATGACCTCAAGTTAGCATCAGGTAGCTAGTTAGCTAGCCAGCTAGCATCAGCTAACAAAATGTTTCAAATAGGCTATTATAATTTTGTAATTCATAATTATTGATTATATTCTTTTTCATTTTAAGCTAAAACTTCCTGTACTCTGATTTTGCTGTAAATGTTTACAGCAAATTGCTTTGTCAGACTGGGGGCCATAGGTGGGGTAAAACGCCCCTTTGGTACAAATTTAATTTTTGTTAAAAATCTAATAACATGAAAACTCTGGACATTTTTCATACTTTGTTTATAATTTATGTCATTGTCACTAAAACTATGATAACTTTTCTGAACACATTTAACTTTAGTTTCACAGAAAAAAAAATTACACAGTCCTTAAGGGGGGCGTTTTCCCCCACTCTACCCTATAGGTATACCCTCACTAACATGATGGAATAGAACAGTTAAATATTGCCTGCATGTTTAGTTTGGATATACAACTTTGAACTAATATCTATAGTATTTGGTGACCCATGCTCTGTGTTTGCCTTGTTCTGAAGTTTTTAATTTGGAGAAGCATTTACATTGGGAGAACTTCATAGATTTCAAGAGCCATCATTTCATGCCAAGATCAATGTCTGTATGGAAATGCGGCACTGAGATAGTGTCATGAAATCAGATTGGGCTTTCCCAGAGTTTCCTTGAAATAGTCCATTTCTTGTCTCTAAGAGGAAGCCACTTGAGCTGGATGACTTTGATGCTGAACCAAAGCAGTTGGTACTGTATGATGTGACATAATGTGATGAAAGTCAGTAGAAACGTTTTGTGGAAAATATGCCCCTTTCAGGTAATGAAATCAAGTCACACAATAATGGTACTGAATCACCAGCAGATGGCAATCTTTGTCCTATATGGATCTTTACACTCCCACAGACTTCATACACTGTAAAAAAAATCCAACTAACAAAAAATTGAACTAATTTTCTTGCTTGGGCTTAGTTGAGAAGACATATAGGCTATATTAATTTAAATGAAGGATTATTTTCAAATCCAGTCAGCATTCAGAATGCCAACTGTTGACTAAACTAATAAAAACAAATCCAGCCAATATTGAGATCTTTCCGCACCTGCACGAGCCTGCCCGAGTGACTTTGCGGTTTTTCACGAGGAGACTCGGAGACAGCAGCCGCCATCTTGTCAAGTTCACGCATCAGGTGAGTGCTACTAAATAAATGTTATTTTTAGACTAAATTTATTGACAAAATCATACAACATATTCGATGCTTTTGAGTGGATATTTAGAAGTGTTTTATAAGTTATATGTCCAAAGAAAAGTGGATATTTAAGTGAAGTGTTCGTCAAGTTCACGCGTCAGGTAACTTAAGCGGCACTGAATATAGCCTATTTGTATTTGGACTGAATTTATCAAAAAGTATATATTAAAAAGGTGTAAACATTTTATTCAAAACGTACATATTTGTACGCAAACATACAACATGAAACATCGAATAAACGTATTAATAATGTCTGAGGGAAATTAACTGTTTAAGTTAAGGGAATGTGGTATTTCACCATGTTTAATCCATAAAACATTTAATGTCAAAAGTTGTGTTACTGTAATGTATTTTAGGTTTAATTTTGGCGTGTGTTGTATGATATTTTTGTGTTTTCTTGAACCGGGGCGGACGGGAACAATATTTCAGACCGGGAAATCTCACACTCATCCAGGCCATCCCATACACCCACAACAAATTTTGAAACCACGGACAACAATATTTTTTGTATGGCTATCATTGCATAAAAAAAGTTTAAATCCCTAGGCTGGGGCCATGCAAAATAATTAAAGGTTATCTTTTGAACTTCCATTTTCCCTGACATCTCTATGTCTCTCATGTGTATGTTTACTTTTTATTCTATTCTAAGTGCACCACACATTAAAGGCTGGAATACACTACACAATTTTTAAAATCTGAATAGATTTTTAAAACACTAGGCATCATACATTTACCGACTTTGTAAATAGTGACAAAGGAAAATTAGGTATCATACACTACACGACCAAGGATCATACATTACCAGACTTTTAAGTTGTTCCGATCACAACAAACTCATGCAGAAACGTGAGCCTTGTTGCTAGGAGACGCATGACAAATGAAAACAATATGTGTTCTAAAATCGGCTGAAAATATCAAACATGTTTGATATTCTCCGACTGGATGGAATCAAAGTCTGAAGCTAAAAAATCGGAGTCTGTGACCATCATACACTACACGATTTTCTGTGGAATCTGTCAACTCAAATCTGCAGACTGGCTCTGACTTTCCTCAACTAGCGTCAGACTGTAAATTCGGGGGGAAATCGGGGCAAAAATCGTGTAGTGTATTCTAGGCTTTAAGCCTGGAATACACTATGCGATTTTTGCCCCGATTTTCCCAGATTTTATAGTCTAAACGAGTTGACGCTAGTTGAGGAAAGTCAGAGTCAGTCTGCAGATTTGAGTTTGAGGGTGTGCCCTGTGTCCCACCCACCACGACCTTACAGGACACACTCTAGTCCTAACTCCAAGTGTTGCCCCTGGGGTGAACTGACAGCCTCGCCCAAATTTTCCAGGTGGCCAAAGTTGTGCTCTTGGTCATTGTTCGCTGTCCCGCCCAGAGGGCTGCGGCACACTTAAAACTTTAGTTATTGAAAATCTTACTTGTTGGCGACTCTTCTGTCCTCTGTCATGGTCTCTTCTTTCTGATGATAATCACATACCTGCAGAAGTCTTGACTTGATATTGTAGACATGTTGTGTCACACGCTGGTGTGTGCACAGATGTAAATGTGTTTTACAGGATTCACTTCAGTTTGTAAGAATATAACCTATCTGACAACTACTTATACCTATGCTTAAAGCTTGCCTTATTTAACCGCATATTTTTTGTTTGCTTTCATTTAAAATCTTATTTGTGAGTGACTCTTGTCATCTGCCATGGTCTCTTCTTTCTTAAGACAATGACATGCTTACAGAAGCATTGAGTTGATATTGGAGAGATGCTGTTTTACACACTGCTGAGTGTGTGTTAATGTAAATGTGATTTACATGTTTAAGGATCCAGTTTGATATCTAACTCATCTGACAAGTGTACTTATAACTTCTGTGTACTTTTGTTTCTTCAAGTGTACTTTTAACTTCTCTTATGGTTAACTGAACTACAGTATATGTTTTTTTTTTGTTTTTTTTTGCTTTCATTTCAAATCTTACTTGTTGGTGACTCTTCTCTCATCTGCTGTGGTCTCTACTTTCTCAAGATGTTGACATGCCTGCAGATTTCTTGATCTGATATTGTAGAAATGTTTTTTCACACTTTCCACTTAATTGAAGTCCTTGTACGTGTATCTTGTACATTTCTTAACTGACTCTGACTGCGTGGCCAAGAATTCCAAATTCCATGATGTCATAATGGGTGAAAGCTGATTGGTTGAGAGTGTCTCTGTGTCTGAGAGATGAATTTAAAGACAGTGTTTTTTAATTATGTGGGTTTTTTATGCTCTTGGCTCCTGGTTTTCATGTAGCCTAAACGTTTTCTAATAAAATCGGTGCTGCTTTTCTCAAGAACCTTCAGAATTATGGCTTATTGTACTGTACTCTTTCCCAGCATTGTTTTTTTGTTGCAGTGTGGTCTTTCCATTGACTGTTCTCTGATGCACTGATGTTTCTTTAGACAACACACAACACATCTTTTACACACACATCGTCTAAAAACTGAAGTGAACAACAAAATGGCAAGATTTATTTCTGCTTGCTAGAGCTATGCATTGACAGATTTCTCTATTTGGTTTTAAGTCCGATTCATTTTCAAAATAATTATGTTGTCCATGTTCATATGAAAGAAATTATGTGTCACATAAATGTGTAAATTATACAAGGAATGTTCTAACTTCATACATTACAAAAATATAAATGAAAACCTAACAATAGGTCTGATAGATTAGTAGACATATTACTCAACACAAGCCAAAACTAATCTGTGCATTCCAGCTGAGTTAACTTTAAATTTATTGTGTAAAAGTGTTATTGTAATTTTTTTAAATGTATTTTATAGTATTGAAATAACAAAAAATTCAGTTTAGCTGCTTTACTCTGTTGATTTTTTTTTTTTTTTTGAGGTCTGAAAAATGTAATTTGAAGAAATCTATAAGATGCTCAAAAATGAAGTGACATGAATCCTTACTGTTGGCCACTGTTATTTATTCTCTGCGTTCATCATTGTTGTCTGCTATGTGCAATGCGTTTCTTTCAGTCTGTTTATAATCAAGGGTAGATGATCTTGTGTTTTGCTGGCTGAATCCAGGATCCAGTATCTGACTGGTCTAGCCTGAACAAACACTCCAGGTTTGCTCAGACACAATTTTGCCTGAAACATTTCCCATAGACAACATAATATTTCTTAAAACATATTTAAAACATAAAAAGTGTATAGTATGCATAACTGTAAAAGTCTTCATATATTTCATACAGAATTTCTGTTAAAGAAATAACCCTGATTTAATGTGATATGCTGGAATGTCAGTCATGAAAGAAAACCGCTTGGCTATTGACATTCTGCTGTTGTATATATGCTGTGGAGCAAGTGCGCTGACAGCCTTCAATCCCACTGTCTCTTCTTCTCTGCCAGCAACCAATTTCACTGATGCTGCGCCCAAAATGCCTCACAGATACTGCGAACATATACAGTATACTGTGAAATATATTGATAAGTCACTGTTTTAAATTATGATGCAGTCAGGAACACTTTGAAACATCGAAAGTTTCGAGTTGTTGAGATAAATATGTTTGAACTGAAATACTTTGGACTATCAGAATGTTTGAACAGAGCCAAGATGGATTATTTAGGTATTTATATATTTTTATATGACAAAGGTAGATTTTCTAAAATTTCAGTCAGTGAAGTCAATGAACAATCAATTCTTTGTTAATGTCTGGGACAAGATAAAGTTGCTGTACTGTTTCATTCAGAGAATCAAAAAGTCTTGTACCCTTTAGGAAATCAGCAATTTCTAATAAAATAGAAGTACTGATAGCAGTGTATTTTGTTTTCCAGCTCTGGGGCAACTATATAACAAAGACAGTTGAGCAGTGGACATCTACTTGTATTTAGGGACACACTCCTCCCAGTTTTCATGGGTCTTTGGTCAGAACATTGCAGTCTGCTTATCAAGGTATGTTGATCGCATGACCAGCTGCTTTTAAGCTACTATTGATAATTAAGTAATAATTAAAAAACATTCATTTTCATTGCTTGAACAATTTCTCATCCCTTATTTTGCTAAAAGATTATGATCACAAATATTTTCCAAGAACTGTGCAATGTGCATATTTTAATTTCATGTTCACTTTAAATATAAGATCTGTCATATATGATTTCTAATTTCTAAAATAAAATATATGTATATATTATTCAAAGATTGATGTCAAAGGAAATTTCAAAAGTTTTATTTAGTTCATGTCTGACAACCAGTTCTCAGCATATCATCTCTCTGGCATTAGCCTACAAAAAGTTTGTTTGTCCAGATAGGAAGCTTATCTTAAGAGTATTACCAAGAATCTGAAACCAGTGCATGCAATTCCCAAAGCAGCACTCTTCACAGTGATGTTGCTGTGGTTGTTTACTGGAGGAACATGGTAGGACGTGCTCCATATAAATATAAATGAGATGCACCTTGTTCCATGTGCCCTCCCAAATATACAGAAAGATTTCAGTGTTTTCCTGCTGTGAAATCAAATTACCAGTGCTGGATGGAATGAACACAGACACAGATTTTTACATATATTTATCATACATCTCATTATAATCTCTGCAGGATGTATGCATGACAACAGACCTCTGTTTGGGGAATGTTCATGGCATTGTCTTATTTACTCCTGCTTTTTTGAACCTTATTGCACAAGCACTTACAAAATCTCCCAGGCACAGTTCTGCAATGATGTAAACATAGAGACCGTTCCTTAGTTTCCCTCTGCAAATTCAGCATAAGATATCATCAAAATATCTTATATAAAATAGGTATTATATATAGTTTCTAAGTAATTTCCATTACAAATTCTGAATATTATTTTATTTTATTTTATTTTTTTGCATAGTGCAAAGACCTGACTAATCAATCATCAAATTAATTGACACATTTTCATTAAAATATTTTATTATTGGCTCATTGTATTTCTAGTGCACATTCAAACCTGGTGACTTAAAATATTGTACCAGGTTTGATGTCAAAAAGGCTTATTAAGATAATTAGCAGAGTGGAGCTGCATTAGGACAAAGATTAGATTGGATTAGATTGCCATCTACTGGTTATTCACCACACAATGCAAAAAAAGACATTTCCTCTTCAAAATCCAAGAACAGATTAAAGGGTTACTCCACCCCAAAATGAAAATTTTGTCATTAATCACTTACCCCCATGTTGTTCCAAACCCATAAAAGCTTTGTTCGTCTTCGGAACACAATGCATTCTGCATTCTTTTTGATGCATTCTGACAGCTCTCTGACCCTCCCTTAAACAGCAATGTAATTAACACAATCAACGTCCAGAAACGTAGCAAGGAGATCGGTAAAATAATCCATGTGACATCAGAGGTTCAACCGTAATTTTCCGAAGCTACGAGAATACTTTTTGTACGCAAAGAAAAAAAAAGGCTTTATTCAACATCAACAACAATTTGTCTCCTCCGCGTCACTGTAGCGCCATTTTGGAGAGTATCCACTGAATGCAAACAGTGTAAGCTGTTCTTTGTCAGCCACACTACAAGGATACGTTGTTTTCGTTCAAATCAAATCAAACCTAAATGAGGTAAACAGCATATCCGCATGAAGCAGCTGACACAGAACAGCATACACTGTTTGCATTCAGTGGATACTCTCCAAAATGGCACTACGGTGACGCAGAGGAGATGAATTGTTGAATAAAGTCATTATATTTTTTTCTTTGCGTACAAAAAGTATTCTCATAGCTTCGTAAAATTACGGTTGAACCCCTGACCTCACATGGATTATTTTACCGATCTCCTTGCTACATTTCTGGACATTGATTGTGTTAATTACGTTGCTGTCTATGGGAGGGTCATAGAGCTGTCAGAATGCATCAAAAATATCTTAACTTGTGTTCCGAAGACGAACGAAGCTTTTACGGTTTTGGAACGACATGGGGGTAAGTGATTAATGACAAAATTTTCATTTTGGGGTGGAGTAACCCTATAAGTTAGCAGTTAGTTAAAACCAAATTAGGATACTGTCTGTAACAATTATAATTAAATATGCTTAATATAATTTTCAACAATTTGGTAAATTGTGACAAATTGTAAAAGTAAATGTTTTTAAATTATCAGAGGCAGTGTAAGGGGAAAATAATATTATTATGGTGATATACTATAAAATGGAAGTTACAACAGACCTGATGATCATGGTATTCAGCATAATTTGAGAATGATCCAAATGGAACCAAAAAAATTACAATTTTTTACAAAGTAATTCACATGGTCAGTGTCACAAATTTGCATATTTGATAGTGACCCAGTGCATCTTAAATACTTCTTCGTGTTATGTCTTAAATATAAACTTTTATTTTTCAGAATGCTTGTGTTTTGGTCTTGTGTTTCTGGGTTCATCCAGTTTATTGGAAAGTAAATATACACAAGACACTGACTTAAATACTTATCTGTCTCATCAGCCTTAAAGCACATGTACAGTACACTTGGGAAGGAAGTGGGGATTCAGCTGCCCAACAGAGGGAGCCAAATAAGAAAAAAGTGAACAGACTTGAACTGGGAAGAACACACAGAACTACTACACAGCCATGAAAGCTTATTGTCTTTAAATAACATATGTGAATGTTATTTGAAGCTTTTCATGGATATGGAATGAAAAGTTTTTAGTAGTTTAGTAGCCATCAACTTCCATAGTATTTTTTTATATATATATATACTTTACCATCAACTGTTTGTCTACCAACATTCTTCACAATATCTTCTTTTGTGTTCAACAGAAGAAAGAAACTCATACTGGCTTGGAATAACTCGAAGGTGAGTATATGATGACAGAATTTTCATTTTTGGGTAAACTATCCCTTTAAATGTAGAGAAGCCGTGATTCTATACTAACTGTGTCTTATGAATTACTGTAGTGTTTTGTGGCAGCCGCCTGCTGGCACACAGAGCACCTTGGCCTTTTCTATTTCATTTGTGGAGAGTCCTGGTCTCTTCACACAGCTATCCATTCTGATGGCTGCGGTCGCGGCCCCATGCCAGTGACCTATACACAACCAGCCGCAAACTCTGGTTCATTGCTGTTTAAAATGTGGTAGGTCATGCTGTAGAGACTCATTGTAACATTAAGTGCAAAGTAAAGCTGTACTCCAAAAGCACAGCTTCTGGTTTGGACAGTACAGAGATGCGCAATATGAATTTAAGAGTCAGCAATAAAACTGGATTGAGTTCGAATGTATGCACATGAGCTATAGCAGATAGGAGAGTGATTTGCATTAAGATACAGTGTGAGCTCTGCAAAATATATTAAATAGGAAAAAAAATCATATTCTGTAAAGTTTATTTGCTAAATATCTAAATATAAATGTTGGTGTTGGTTGGGTAAAATGATGGTCATGATTAAAAAATGTTGTATTTAGCAGATAATTGTATTTCTCATTTATTTCTACAGTACAATGCGTATGGAAGCAGAATAATGACAATAGTTTTTGAAATATAAAGCATGCTGAATTCCACAAATCGAAAAAAAAAAATCAATTGCAATTAACAGTGCTTGCATTTTAATGCCTTGTATTTCCAGGGCTTGCATTTTTAGGTCCTGAAATTTAACATAGTTGTTTATTTAAGCTGTGAATATTTCAATTCAAAATATTTCACACACATTTTCATAATTAAAAATTCCATAATTCATATTCACCTTCCAGAATTCACTTCCAAAATATTCAATC
>JAFVLL020011197.1:0-14686 GCA_021397915.2 Tor tambroides
ATTTTTTTTTTTTTTTTTATTTTTTTTTTTTTACATTTTTGATATTTTAGTCAGTTTTTAGGGAAATTTTGTTAAATGTTGGGCTTTTTGGGTAGCAGAATTTCAGTGATTTTACTCACTGTCTGAACAAATGTAGAGAACATCTAAAGGTTCATTTGCTGAGTGAAATGCTTCTTTAACCTCATTACAATAGTCTATATATATATATACATGCTAATAATCACACAATAATGATAAAATAAGAAAAAAAAAACATTTATTATAAAAAATATGTTCTGATTATATTTACAAAGCCTGATGAACTGAATGAAAGCTTTAAAATATTCTTTATGACTTGACTTTAAAACTTTATTCTCTTGTATCAGAGTCCATCTCAAAGTCACTGTTCCCATATGGACAGCATCAGTGATATTTCATATATGTTGAGAAGGTCTTTCTTGGCTGGTGACATTCTGAAATGGAAAAAAAAAAACAATGATTATTTTCCAGGCTAAAAATATCAGTGCAAATTGACCCCAATCATTCTTACAGATTTTAAAAATTCACCTATTCACAGAATTCACACGTTCCACAGAATTCACACAATACTGTCTGATAGTTTATTGTGCCCTTTACTTATCATGCTAATAGCACTTATATCCCCCACATTCCAGAACATTATCACCTGTCTCTCATGCAGCAAGCAGATATTTGGGCAAACAAGCAAAGGACCAGTTAAGTACATTTTAGAAATAAGATACAGATAGTTTAAAATATTGCTACACAAATACTTTCAAATTATTGAAGAAATAATTTATTCTTTAACTTGAACTTATCAATTAATAATCATAAAATCTTGATTGAATGTCAAAATGGTAACAAAAAAGACATTTAAAACTTGTGAGTGATCAAAAACAGTATGTTTCTATTAGTATTTTTTTCAGTATTTTTTTTACCCCTTTAACCCAACGTTGCAAAATTACAACACTGGCATAACAAGCTCAAAATCTAAAATGATCAATGCATTCAACAGTACCTTAATATCTACATGATCTACACATATTAATAATCACAGAAAAAAATATTTTAGGCATTTTACTTACTTGAATGTAGATTTATCCAGTCCAATAAAACAAGATGATGTGCCTCAAGGGAAGTTTGCAGGTTGTGTGAGTTTATGGCCAGGTGAATAGGCCTATTTTTAAAATCTAGTATCCAATAGCATTGCACGGCTGAAGAATAGGTCCCATCAGTTGTATAAATGTGGTCTTAGAGAGAAGGAAAAAAAAAACATGAGCAGCTTTATTTTAGTCAAGCTAAAACTGATGTTGTAATATTACAACAGTGGGCCTTACAGGTTAATACAGTCATACTACATTACAAAAATGCTTTATGAACATAACATATAGTAAGAAGTCAGAGACTGATATTTGACATTAGACATCATTCGTAATGCATGCAGTTCAAAAGTAAGACGTCTCTTATGCTCATCAAGGCTGCGTTTATTTGATGAAAAATACAGTCAAAACAGTAATATTGTGAAATATTTATATTGTAATATTGTTTTCTTTAAAAAAGAATTTATTCCTGTGGTGCCAAAGCTGAATTTTCAGCAGCCATTACTACAGTCTTCAGTGTCATATGATTCTTCAGAAATCATTCTAATCAGAGGTCATTTCGTCAACAAAGACGACGATGAAAAATATTTGTTAACAAACTTTTTTTCAGTTTACATGAAAAACTGTTTCAGTTTTTCTCATTCAAAATTTCACATTTTATTCAGTGTGTTACTTGCTATTTCTTTGAAATTGTGAAAGTAACTAGCAATTTCTGATTGAAAATTGTTTTTTTTTTCCCTTGGTACCTCAATTCAAATTCAAATTCTGAAATAAATAAAAATTTAAAGCCATTTTCAATTCATTTCTGAATGGTACACAACCCTGCTTGAAGTATTTACCTTTAGTTGAAAAAGAGATGTGTTGACACTGAGATTTTTTTTTTTTTTTTTTTAACCTGCGACTCTGGTGGTTTGAGATAGGTAGCTGTAATCCAGACAATGCATCCGAATGGCTGTTTGGGATCAGCCGGGGTCAGCAGACTAAGTGTCTTCACTCAGTGATTCCCCTGTCCATCTCTGTAGTGGATTAGGGCCGAACCCCTTATCTCTTTACCTTGATATGGTACAGGTTTTCCTCTCAGGATAGTGCTGTATTTAAAGCCTGAGGTTTATGCTGGGGAGTGGAAGTGTGAACACAGGCTTAGGGAGGGAATCTTTTATGATCACATACTGATGTGGGGTTATCTCAGCACAAGCGGGAAAAAGGAAATCTTAGCGTTGCATCTAGGGAAACGGATGAAAGTTTAGTGTTTTACACTTTCATGGTTTTATCATTGTCAAGACTGACACTGCTCGGGGAAGTTTTGTGGGTTGAGGACATATTTTAGAGATCACAGTTGTTTGAGAGGAATCTAAATCTACAGCCCTACGGCAACTAGATTTTATATTTCAGCTGAGCTGTGAACTCGCAGTCTGAATTGAAAGTGACACGAGAGAAAGATTGGGTGCAGTAAGATGGTAAACAGACAAGAAATTTCAATTGCATGTGACAACAGTAAACAGAGTGTGACATTGTTCAGCTAGCGATGTCTGATTCGTAAACAAGTTGAGTTTGAGTTCTTTTTTATGAATTGGTCAAAGTGTTTCATGTATCAGACTGAATGAACTCACTAGTCTAAATCACTGAAAACTGGTCTAAATCATAAAGATACTGTATGCTGAATGAATCAGACATCCAGACAGCTCAGAGTTTATTACCGAGTTAGCAACTGACTCCCACACTGAACATTAGATCAAAAGTGAACAGTTCTGATGCTAAATTCTGATTGGAGTCGATGAGCTGAAACACTTTCATTATTAATGTAAAGTTATAATGTTGCTTGGGAACCGTAAATAGTTAGACTACAGAACTATTGTTGGTTGTATATCATTTTTCTGATTATTAAGGGTGAATCTCATAAAGAGGTTTCCAGGTTATATTTTACCACAAAAAGAGAAAATAGAAATATGCAGTAAAATTATGCATAAAGAAAACTACTGTCAGGACAATATTTATTTATTTGTTTGTATGTTTGTTTGTTTGTTTGTTTGTTTTCTGTTTGTTAGTTGTTGTTGTTGTTGTTTTGCCTTAATCTGAAAATAATATGGGAAAAAATAATTAATTAATTTTACCCAATTCTCATTACTTTCTCATTACTCTAATGTGAGTCTCATTCTCATTCTATTAAAACAAAACAAAACAAAAAAAGATTAATACATATATATATATATATATATATATATATATATATATATATATATATATACACACACACACACACACACACACACACACACACACAAAATTGCTGTTACAATAATGTAGATAATCATTAAAAATAATGAGAAAGACAATTACATTACAATAACGATAATTTTGTGGTAAATTGCACTTACTAGTTCTGAAAAGGGAAGGGAAAGGGAAAGGGAAGTGGTGTGTGGCCAAGTATGGTGACCCATACTCGGAATTTGTCCTCTGCATTTAACCCATCCAAGTGCATGCACACAGTAGTGAACATACACCCGGAGCAGTGAGCAGCCAATGTTGCGGCGCCCAGGGAGCAGTTGGGGGTTCGGTGCCTTGCTCAAGGGTCTTCACCTCAGTCGTGGTACTGAGTGTGGAGAGAGTGCTGGTTATTCACTCCCCCCACCTACAATCCCTGCCGGACCTGAGACTTATAATTATTCATTATAATAATAATAATAACAGGTTTTTTTCAGTAACCATTTGCACATACACTTTTGCATGAAAAAAGAGGTAGTATTAATTACTTTGTAGCCTGTTGTTAGGCCCATATTTAGTGGGAGGGTTAATTTCACATGGGAAAACAACAGAATCACTGTAGGAAATGCTGCTGCGGTGTGTGTGTGTGTGTGTGTGTGACATGGTTTAGTGAAAAGTAAATGTTAGGTGATAATTTTAGCATGTGGGACACAAATGTCACCACCAATACATATGGCGTTTCAAGGTCACACACTGACACGCCTGGTTTGGCCATCTATATGTGTGTCTCTATCCATTTTGGATGTGGGTCACATCTTGCTAAGTTTTTTCCACCAGCATTATTCTTTAAAATCTGCTGCTGGTCTTCTGCAGTACTGTATATTTCTGTGAACATTCACTAAAACAACATGTGTCTGTCTGAACCTTCATCCACTAGCTGACACGTTCAGCTTCTTACATTTTTATGAGTTCTGTACCCACGGGTCCGGGTGGACACATGTCATAATGACTTGGTTGGACATCACCTCCATCACCTTTTCACCCATCAGATAAATCATGACCATTTCAGAGTTCTTCAGTCCTTCCAGGTCCTGCGGTTCTGGCTCAGCTGTTTTCAGTTTATTGTTTTCCATGTTAATTATTTATGGTAGCTTCTACCAGTGTCCATTCAAACAGTTCATATAAATATGACTTGACTTGGGAAAATACAGCTTTCTGTTCTGTATGTTGGTGCATTCTTACCTATAAAGTTAATCATTTAAGATGGACTCCAAAGTTTCTTGAAGCACAATGACAATTATTAACATTTGTATTTTATGATGTTTTCATTCTGTAACCGTTTTATTACTTTAGAGAAGTTAATTAGTTGATTATGTTTTTTATAGAGAAATATCAGATCTTCTTTTAATGAAGCACATAAAATCCTCATTTTCCCATAAAGCAGTAATAGAGTAGGGAATGAAATGATTTGATTAGATATAGATGAATATGGCACCTTCAGACAATAACAGAAAATATGAATCATCCACTAAACTGTCATTTCCTCTTTGTGCAATTTGTTGTTAAAAATATAATTAACTAGGCAAAGTAAAACTATTATATTATATTATATTATATTATATTGTCAGTTGATGCAACAAACTAAAGTTTCAGCCTGAGTTTTCTCTGAGAATTTGGCAGACCTCTTCGCATTGCTTTATGGGTAACCAGTTAAAGTCAGTTGTGCACTATAAATCAGATTGCATTATGGGTACACAACAGTGAACTATATATGGAATGAAATTGTTCACTAAGAATTTGGACAGCACTACAAAATGCTGACACCCTATATAGTGCACTGTAGAGTCTCTCTCCCTCTCTTGTGAAGTAAAGGAAATCCCTGGAGCTCTCATCAGCAGCCCATACACTGGTGGGCATCTATCAGCTGACAACAAATCTTTTTGAGAAATATTTCATTGTGACCATGAAACTGTATTTTGCATTATTTTTATGCCAAAATATATTTTTGTCCCTATGACAACTGAATTATTTAGTTGTTGTTCCTTGTGTAGCATCATATATACATGGCATCTTATTCAGGATGAGCCTTCTCCAAAAAAATAAAATAAAATAAAATAATAATAATAATAACAATAATTTGTGTTGTATATTATTTATATTTGGTGGCGCAAAGACAGTCACTAATTCGTTTTTCCTTTAAAAAAAAATTAAGAAGAAATGAATAGCACTTTTTTGTCCTCTTACTGTTTGAGAAAAGAGAATTTTTATGCTGTGATTTTTAATATAAGTTCAAGTAAGGTTTCCTTTCTGATTATTTGATTGCACATGCTGAGGTGTTTTAATCTCACAGCGCTTTTGTGCATTTTTCGTGATTGCAATGCATAAGGTTTATACTTGACTGCATTTTTCTCTCATCTCAAATGTTTTGCTTTTCTGTGGATCCACTATAGCATGCATAGTTGCATTTTCGTCCCACAAAAACTCCTGAATCCAAAGATTTGATGTGTATCCACTGGAAAAGAACATCTTTTCCATGGAGGATTTCCTTGTAGTTTGAGATTGATCTGTGATGTTTGCGTGAAGAGGGCATCTCTCTGACATGTATGGAAAATGTTAAGCAGTCTGAAGAGAGACGTTTGATCAGAGGAACCTCTCAGTGAGCTTTGACTGTTAACTCGGTTAGCTCTGACCTCTAGTGAGCCTGTCTGTATCTCTACAGAGAGACATAACATGGTTCTCAATAACCTCTGTGGTTCTCTCTCCTTCTCTTTCTCTTTATTTTCTTTCTGTATAATTAATGCCCGTGAAGCACATCAATTTACATTAAAAACAGAAATACACTGAAGACATGATATGAACATTAGTCTAGTGCCCTCTGCCTTGTTTTCTGCCCTTAAGACATTGTGATATGCATCAGAGTTCTCTCATAGGGACATGTGAGTAACAAGTCTGTGAGTATTTATTCAGTAAACAGTTAAAGTTCATAACACTTTAAATAAGGGAGAGCAACACTTTGGTTTCTTCTCATTTGTTTAGCCTGAAGCTTAGATATTTTGCTCTATTTTCTTTGACATGAGTCAACAAACCTTCCTCATGTCAATTATGTAATTATGTGTGTGTTTAAATATATATGTATTGGAATAATTAAGATTTTGAAGTGTAAAAAATCTCTTATGCTCTCCAAGGCTGCATTTACTAATACAAAATGCAGTAAAAACAGTAATATTGTGAAATATTTGTACAATTTAAAATAACTGTGTTATATTTTAATACAATTTAAAATGTAACTTATTTCTGTGATGGCAAAGCTGAATTTTCAGCACTCATTACTCCAGTCTTCAGAGTCACATGATTCTCCAGAAATCATTCTAATTTGCAGATTTACTATAAATCTTGATATTTTTATGTGAACTGTCATACATAGCTATTCAAAAGTCTAGGGTAAGATTTTATATATATATATATATATATATATATGTATATATACAGTGGGTACGGAAAGTATTCAGACCCCCTTAAATTTTTCACTCTTTGTTATATTGCAGCCATTTGCTAAAATCATTTAAGTTCATTTTTTCCTCATTAATGTACACAGCAATTCTACATTACGCGTTGCAGAAAACATGAATTGTTGATACTTTTGCAGATTTATTAAAAAGAAAACTGAAACATCACATGCAATTCCAAGTATTCAGACTTTTGCCAGACACTCATATTTAATCCAGGTGCTGTCCATTCTTCTGATCATCCTTGAGATCCTTCATTTGAGTCCAGCCAAAGTTTAGATTATACTGATTGGACTTGATTAGAAAGCCACACACCTGTTCAGCATAAGACCTTACAGCCTACAGTGCATGTTGTCAGAGCAAATGAGAATCATGAGGTCAAAGGAACTGCCTGAAGAGCTCAGAGACAGAATTGTAAGGCAAGGATCTGGCCAAGGGTTATGCAATTCCTGCTGCACTTAAGGTTCCTTAAGAGCACAGTGGCCTCCTATAATCCTTAAATGGAAGACGCTTGGGACGCACCAGAACCCTTCCTAGAGTTGGCCGTCCGCCAAAACTGGAGCTATCGAGGAGAAGAGCCTTGGTGAGAGGTAAAGAAGAACCCAAAGATCACTTGGCTGAGCTCCAGAGATGCAGTCGGGAGATGGGAGAAAGTTGTAGAAAGTCAACCATCACTGCAGCCCTCCACCAGTCGGGGCTTTATGGCAGAGTGGCCCGACGGAAGCCTCTCCTCAGTGCAAGACACATGAAAGCCCACATGGAGTTTGCTAAGATGGTGAGAAATAAGATTCTCTGGTCTGATGAGACCAAGATAGAACTTTTTGGCCTTAATTCTAAGCGGTATGTGTGGAGAAAACCAGGCACTGCTCATCACCTGTCCAATACAGTCCCAACAGTGAAGCATGGTGGTGGCAGCATCATGCTGTGGGGGTGTTTTTCAGCTGCAGGGACAGGACGACTGGTTGCAATCGAGGGAAAGATGAATGCGGCCAAGTACAGGGATATCCTGGACGAAAACCTTCTCCAGAGTGCTCAGGACCTCAGCCTGGGCTGAAGGTTTACCTTCCAACAAGAGAATGACCCTAAGCACACAGCTAAAATAACGAAGGAGTGGTCGCCAAATAACTCCGTGACTGTTCTTGAACGCCCAGCCAGAGCTCCTGACTTAAACCTAATTGAGCATCTCTGGAGACCTAAAAAATGGCTGTTCACCAACGCTTACCATCCAACCTGACAGAACTGGAGAGGATCTGCAAGAGGAAACGGCAGAGGATCCCCAAATCCAGGTGTGAAAAACTTGCTGTATCTTTCCCAAAAAGACTCACTATTGTATTAGACTGCAAGGGTGCTTCTACTAAATACTGAGCAAAGGGTCTGAATACTTAGGACCATGTGATATTTCAGTTTTTCTTTTTTAATAAATCTGCAAAAATGTCAACAATTCTGTGTTTTTCTGTCAATATGGGGTGCTGTGTGTACATTGAGGAAAAAAAAAAGAACTTAAATGATTTTAGCAAATGGCTGCAATATAACAAAGAGTGAAAAATTTAAGGGGGTCTGAATACTTTCCGTACCCACTGTATAATTGATCACCAATAATAACTGAATTAATTTACTGCCTGTGAATTTGTGTCAAATCCTGCATTTGTCCAGAGCCACTGATCCTGATGGAAGTAAAAAAAAAAAAAAGGCAAATCTCCAGTAATCTTTTAGAAATTTTAACCCCACAAACCGCTCTGGTCATTTTCAAACCAATCTGAATAAAACACCAATTTAAAACCGCTATTTTAAGGGTTACCTGAAGAGACAGGAAGCATCGCCGTCGAGCATTTGTTTGTAAATAGTAATTTTATCTGTTTTTCTGTGTTTTGTTTACTGTGAAAAGGAGCTGAAAATGTGCTTGTGTTCATATTATTCTGGACGGGGATTATTCTCAAGAGATAATAGGTTTATCAATTTCTCACGCACATTCTTGACCCAAAGTTCAGGTCTGATGGCATCTAGCCAGCAGAAGAATTCAGTCAGTGATTCTGCCTGTCAGAAGGAGAGAGAGCTAGAAGACAGCAGGAGCGTACAATCAGGGAATGGATGGAGCAGAGACTGACAGGATAGGGCTGGTGTGAGACTCCTTCACGTCCAACGGATCACCAAATTATTTGGTGTTGAAAGGCCCAGACAGGACGTTAGGAAACATGGAGAACGCAGTGTCAGGCTGCTCAGCAGATAGAGAGGTGAAACAGACAGTGAAACATCTCCTCACCTACTCTGAAGCCGTGTGTTAATTACGTCTCCTATCACCCTGGTGTCTGAGAGCTGAGAGGGACCTTCAGGGTCAGTGCTGCCACTCACTGAGCAACAGATGGGTCATTTGTACCAAATGGGTGCTTTTTGGGTCCCAGTTTAATTTTTATATTATAGCATCCTGACTAGTTCATTTTTGTATGCATGAACTACATAAATTACTAAGATATATACACACAATTCAAAAGTTTGGGGTCAGTAGCATTTTTTAAAATGCCTTTGAAAGTATTTTCTTCTGCTCACCAATGATGCATTGATTTGATAAAAAGCACAATAAAACCGTAATATTGTGAAATATAAGTAGTAGTATAATTTAAAAAACTGTTTTAAAATTACGGCAGAACTTAATTTTCAGCAGCTGTTACTCTGCAGTCTGTAGTGTCACATGATTTCAGAAATCATTCTAATATGCTAATTATCAATGTTGAAAATTTTTATTGTAACTTATAATCAATTAATGCATCTTTGCTGAATAAATATGAATTCATTAAAAATAAAAATAAAAAATGAAAAAAATCTTACTGTCCCCAAACTTTTGAATGGTAGTTTGTATATAATGGCAATATTTTTTATTACATATATTTTTATATAAACAGTAATATAACATGTATTACAGCATTTTGTCTAGATTATTTCTGGGTTATTTATTTATTTTACATGAATTATTAATTTAAAATATTTAAGATTTCATAGAATATTGAAATTGCATTTAAGATTTTCTAGAGTATTGCAATTAATTTTAGCATTATATTTTCCAGCAGGCTTTAAAAAAACTATCTTGAGAACTCAAATTAAGTGAACTCATCTCACACAATCCAATTTTTTAAGACTAGAGCACATTTTTCTGTTGGAATGTTTAAATGTGCTTTAAAATGACCTTTTCAAAACGGAAAAGGCACTTGTTTGATGACTCCTCCTCCTCTCCTTCAGCGATATTAAATATTAATCTCCTTCAATCTATTTATTCTCAATCGATACGCTGTGTTAACAACCAAGACTGCTTTCCCATCTCGGCTCCGGCTCTGGTGATTAATATGGCAGTTAGTGGCATCTTACATTTACTGGTCAATGTGTCATTACTTTCTCATCAAGATTGTGGTGTGACGACCCCAGCACCTGCCACAGATGGCAGAACAGTGTAAATGATCATGTCGAAGCAACCTAATGGATCAGTAAATCTACAAGGAATTGGCAAGCACCCATGATAAATATAGCTAATAGGCCACATTTTGGAATGCGAGATGGGTATGTACAAACAGTCATGTGAATTATATAGCAGCAGAGGTGCTGGTTTAATAAAAAAAAGTGGGCGTTTTTTGGACGAATAAGTAGTGAGATTGTTCAGTGTTGGATTTGTGTGCATATTCAACAGACTGTTGTTTGTAGAAACTGCTGAGAGTGTGGAGAGAGTTGAGCAGCAAACAGCCATATGGAGATGTTTGTGTAAGTGTTAAAGTGTGAGTACATATGCTAGTCTATGGCACGATCTCAAAGCTGAATCCTTCTCTTTCCTTTCCGCAGGTTTTCCCAATGAGCCGGCAGCAGAAATCGCCCTGAAGACCGTGCATGACTGGATCCTAAGAAACCAAGATGAGGTAGGAGCAGTAAACCCTTCTTAGTTCACAGGTCCTCGCGCTTCAAGTTAGAGGAGAGAACACCTGGTTTGAAGGGCAGATTTTTTTTTTTATAAGAGGAAATGCTTGTGAAGAAAAGGATGTGTTGGAACCGGAATCCACAGTCCATTTCTCTGATGGAAAATCAATTAAAGCTTACAGCTCTTCCAGGAGGAAAATGTGAAGTGGCAACTGCTCTCTTCAATTGTCATGTTTGTCTCTCTGTATGTCGAGTCCAGCTGTTTAGCCCCCCCTACTAAAGACGTATGATTATGCTTGGATGCACAACTTTGAGGTTGAGCACTTTTTAGCAAAGCATTAATGACCTGCGTATTCTTATATCTGAGAAACCAGGTCTAGGCAACAAATTCCTTGTGAATGCCTTGATCATCTGTGCAGCTAGTCACCTTCACATGCTTTGAATTCGAAAGCATTTCAGCTTGAGTAAAGTCCTTACATGGTCTGTTGGCTTTTTAAATGGGATTGTGCTGCCTATTCAGTGCATGAAGGTAGGGAGGAAATGTGAATAAAATAAGCAAAATCAATTTGTAAATCAATTAAGTCATTACAGTGCTGTTGAAAGACTGAACGCATGAATGTGGAGTGATGTTGACAGGTGGATGTGCTAATTAAGTGTTTGACTTGACAGGATTATTTGTGGTTATTTACGTCATTGTCTTTTCATATTCAGTATGTTTAGACCAAATTGACTGTACAAAGCACATTACGTGATTTGTTTTGACAGTCGTAGAAGTGGATAAATGAAATCCCCCTTAACTTCACATTAACTGAAGTACAGCTGCTGACCTGCCAGTTAATCATCCTGTTGTTAGAATGAGCAAGATCAATAACTCAATCACTCAGCAATCATAAACTGTAATGTTGTGCTTGCTCTTGAGTTATTTGACTTTGATGATGACAAGTGAGTGGTACTGTGACAGAGTTTTTCAATGGGAGTCTGTGAACCCCTAGTGGAACATGAAATAATTGCAAGGGCTGATTTTTTTAAGGTATAAAATAACAGCTTAGTATGGATTAATATGTATTATTGCCACTTTTCTCTCTAATTTTGCACAGTATTAACATAAATCCTTATCATTTAGTGACTTTCCATCAATTAGGGACAACAGACACTATGTAGACAGATTTTATTAAATATAAGATCAATGCATTGAGGATAAAAAAAAACTATTTTATAAAGCATCTTTAAACTCTGTACTAATTTGTCTGTTGTGTACTAGTTTTAATTGGCAGTCACTTGGTAAAGCTATAAGGATGTGCTCAATAATCCTCAAAAAAGAAACCTGGGCCAAGTTTAATTTAGTAATCAGGCATCACAGCTGCCAAAGGCTGACAGTGTACATACTGTATTGATAATTGTATGTAAAAATGTAATAATTTTTCTATTAAAATATATAAAATATCCATGCTGAATAATGAACTTAATAACTGAATAAAGCTTTCCTCTCTAAATCTCAGACTTTCAGTCATGTAACGCTGACACTGACTTTGTTTATATACTGCTCTAATCCATCTGCTGACCCCATTAAGACACTGCAGTTAGGAATTTGCCTTGTGAGCAGTTTTTTCCTATTATCTTAATCCAAGTAAGCTCATATTTGCAATAAACAGAATTAAATTAAGACTTCAGACTGCTTGTGAATGACGTGTAGCAGCTACAATACTAACACTTTGCTTATGGAAGTGTTGCTCAAAATTATGCTCAAGAAATCCTGGGTTTCCTATAAGTGAACAGCATTAATATGCAACTTTGTTTATTAATCAGGATGTGCTCTGTACAAGAGGAATATAAATGGAGTAGTTCTATGAACATCCTGTAGTCACACACTCACTTAGAAAAGCATACAAACAAATAAAACTTTGTGGGTGCCACTCTCATTCCTCTGGGTTTCTCAGAATAGATTGCATAACAGATTTCTGGGCCTCTTTTATTGAGTGGCCTTTACCTGCGGGAGCAGAGGGCAGTTTAATTTATTGTGATTGTTAGGCCAAAGCAAAGCCTGCAGGTTGATTGTGAACTGAAGTGAAGTGAGGATTAATTACAGAGTATTTAGCCAGAGAGTACAAAACACAGCAAGAGCCGTAAGAGGGATTTCTTGTTCTGTTCTAATGGCGTCTTCACCCCAAGTGTTACCTGATCTTTTTGACTTATAACATTGCTTAGTTAAAAGTTTAGCATTGCAATTTGAACTAATTGCACTTGATGAGTGCCTTTATAACCCCCCCTTTTTTGTGAGATTTTGATGCCTTTTATAGATACAGATATCACTAGGCCATTGTTCTGATAGTTAAAGATGCTTGATGCTTTACAATGAACTTCAGAAGGGAGATACTCTGATAATGCTCTGGTAATATTTCAACATAATGATAAAGCTGAGCATACGTACTCCTCTAAAATGATTCCTAAATTATTTATAGAAAAGGGCAGCTGCCTGAAGCTCTTTATTTGATGTTCCCTGCTGATTGTTGCAGATGTTATCACAGTAACATTATTTCTTTTGAAGGAATATTTCATCAAAAAATTAAAATTCTATTGTCATTTACTCACCCTCATGTCTTTCCAAACCTGTATGACTTTCTTTCTGTTTTCTCAAAATATAAAGGATGACATGAGTGTGAGTAAATGATGGCAGAATTTTCTTTTTCAGTGTACTATTCCTTTAAGCTCATTAGAGTAAGGGGCCGTTCACACAGAACATGTTTTTCCATTCCATTGCACTACTTTTCCATTATTTTTCTATGTAAACACGCACTAGACGGACATGTATGACCATTGTGCTCACGTCTTGCGTCTTTTGCAGCATCTCGCACGTGAGCGCCCCATTTTTAAATGCCATGTCAAGAATTTCAGCTTTTATATGCATCAGTGTCACATCAATGTCAGTTCCAAAACAGTGGACCAATCAGAAGGGCCTGGAGGCAGGGCAAGTGTTGCAAGCTTTTCTTTACATTAGCAAGTTGGCATGGCAGTTGTTTTATTTGATGACAACATTACAGAGGAGGCATTCTGTGCTGCGCTTTTTTAAAAACCATTCCTGAGTGCTGTGTCTCATGTCTTTAGATGCAAAGATGCGTTCTGTGTGAATGGCCCCTAAGGCAATGAAAGCCCACAAATGATGCAGCTCATACTCGTTAAAACATCATAAGTTTATAGACTTTGCTTTGTTATGCTGAAGAAAACCACAGCTTATAGTATAGTAAAGAATTATCTTATTTAGCTGAGGAAAAAATATATATATATTGGTACAACTTCCATGGTACTCAGGGGAGTCCCCTAAACTTTAACTTCCAGAGAGAACATTTCATAGGTAATATGGATGACTCCACTCAGATCTTTCACAAAATATTTAAAGATTCATCTCTGTCCTTTCCAGTCAGTGCAAGAGTCAGGAAAAGAGAGATGAGTTATAAAATACCTGACCTGCAAACCTCTAGTAGTCCAGAAGCCAAGCAGTGAAAAACTGAGAGAAGATGAGCATTTGACACGAACATGTGACTAGGTCCACAGACTTTTACAAATTCTATTCTATTCTATTCTATTCTATTCTGTTCTGTTCTGTTCTATTCTGTCCTGTTCTGTTCTATTCTGTCTACTAAATTCCATTTTCTCAGGCATCCCAAAATACACAGTTGAAACCCCATGCATGAAGGATAATTTGCTGTGCTGATAGCATCTCTATTCATAACAGTGAGAATGCAATTACGGACTTGGCATCCAAGAGGTGCATTAGTTCATCGAGAGCATCCTGGGACATACACTATATTGCCAAAAGTATTGGGTCGCCCCCTTCCAATGAACAGGTTTGACTACTTCAGTAATTTCTATGAGTACAAATCTTAAAGCATATAAGGATATTCTAGAAAATTGTGTGCTTCTAATATTATAGCAACAGTTTGGACAGGACCCTTTTCTATTCTAACATGACAATGCCTCTGTGTATAAGGC
>JAFVLL020011198.1:0-15927 GCA_021397915.2 Tor tambroides
GATTTGGGGTGCAATGTCATCTGCTGGTGTTGGTCCATTGTGTTTTTTGAAAACCAATGTCACTGCACCTGTTTACCAAGAAATTTTGGAGCACTCCATGTTTCCTTCTGCTGACCAGCTTTTTAAAGATGCTGATTTCATTTTCCAGCAGGATTTGGCACCTGCCCACACTGCCAAAAGCACCAAAAGTTGGTTAAATGACCATGGTGTTGGTGTGCTTGACTGGGGTATTGTCAAGAAGAAAATGAGAAACAAGAGACCAAAAAATTCAGATAAGCTGAAGGCCACTGTCAAAGAAACCTGGGCTTCCACACCACCTCAGCAGTGCCACAAACTGATCACCTCCATCCCACGCCGAATTGAGGCAGTAATTAAAGCAAAGGAGCCCCTACCAAGTATTGAGTACATATACAGTGAATGAACATACTTTCCAGAAGGCCAACAATTCACTAAAAATGTTTTTTTTTTTTTGTTGGTCTTATGAAGTATTCTAATTTGTTGAGATCCAAGAACCAAAGAACCAAAGACTTAAACTACTTCAGTCTGTGTGCACTGAATTTATTTAATACACGAGTTTCACAATTTGAGTTGAATTACTGAACTAAATGAACTTTTCCACAACATTCTAATTTACTGAGATGCACCTGTATTTACAGGTAGACACACACACGCTCAGAGTTCACTTGAATCCTCACAAGCTCTGCTGTGGGCAGTGGTTGTTCTTGTTCGGCCAGAACTTCCAAGCACCTGGGATCGTTAGGCCTGAGGGACTGTCTCCTGAGAAGACCAGCTCCACTTCCGAGCCTCCTGGCAACAATGTCCCTCTGAAGTTCAAGGATGTAGGCATACCTTTTCTTCTCTTTCAGTGTATAGACACTCCAGCTTTTTGATTTTTTTTGTTGTAGCAGTGTCTGTACCTGGAAAGGAAAAAAAGTTTGTAGCACAGTCTTTCTCAGTTTAATGTTTGGCAACAACAGTGTGATTTCTATAGGAAACTGTATAACTGTACTGAAAACTTCTTGTGTCCCTCTCTGTTGCATGCAGGAAGGCAGCCAATTAATCAATTGCTGCCAGCTGGGTCCGTGTGTGATACACCCCTGGGCTGTAAGCAAAATGCTTTCCTGCATACATCAAAATGCGGTTCTGGAAATTCTCCAGGTCTGAGGTAGTCCTATGTTATGTAACAAACATAGAAGCAAAATTATTTTCAGTGAAAATTATAATCCTACCCAGGTAACTACTGTGGTGTGCTAGGCAGACGGGTTTCTAAAGCACCAGATCTTAGAGAAATACTGAAACTGGCTAACAACAAAACACTTGTACTTGCATATGACGTGCAGTCCAAGAATATCTGTTTGATAATGAACGCAAATGTAGAATTGCAGAGTGCATACCTCAAGGTGATGAACTTCTTTACATCCTTCAACCAGGGCTTATCCAAAACAATAGCTGCAAGTGCCTGATGAGCTGCTGAACCTGTAATCACATCATGTTGTGAGTAGGAGAACAATCCATTCATCAAAGCAAAGCTAACTCATCAACCAGATTACAATTACATTGTTTTATCCAGGGCTTTCTTGACTGCAGTCACTCAGTGGTTCATGATCACAGCATCCACTTGACCATGCATGTTGCTTGCGTACATGGTGCAGAACAGCATGCCACTTCAGCTGCGGAAAAAGAACACATTACTGTCTCTCTCTTCCCCTCTCTGCACACTCTATAACATTAGTCATTTATCATTTCAGTCACCACCAACATACCTTGAACTGCTCCTCAGACGAGGCATGCTTGTAGCAATAAGAGAAATGGTCAACAATGTCCTTAAACCAAGGCAGGATTTCAGTCTGGTTAAAGCAAGATGTTAAAGTGTTTGTGACATTCAATGTACTACTGCTTTACTTTCCATCCTTGCCCAGACGGTTAGAAATCCAGACACTAACAAGCAATTTATAAAATGAAGTCATACATACTTGTCACAGCTTCTTCCCCAAATTCTTTGCTGCATGCCAAATATCCAGGGAATGTATCAGACACCATACCTTGTATTTGCCACATTCCGGATCTATGTAAAAAAAAAATGTATAGCCTATACCATCACATACAACAACATAAAACAAAGAAATCAAAATAATAAAGCATTTTCCTTACTGAGCAATGATCTTTATATTTTTGATTCAGGTTTTCCCTTTTTTTGCCGCTGTCACCTGCTCCACCACAAAAGCTCTGCAGCAAATGTACAGCAATGAAGAATCAGAAAAGCACTGTAATAGCTCTGTTTGTAATTACAATAATTAAAATAAACTACACCTTAAGATTTAAAAGATGTTTTATTCATTTGTGTAGTGTACTCACTCAAGCCTTTGATGGCAGCATTCCTTCATCAGTCACTCTGCACCCGATAAACACACGTGTGTCTCATCTGTCCCTGTAACATCCAGACAAGAGTCAAGTCACCTCTGTGATTTATCTGCTCAATGCTACATTTACATGTTGAGGTAGTTGCTTACTCAGTTTTTATCCAACACATAATGTTCCTCAATTTATCAACAATATTAATGGACAAATGAAATAGATAACATGTTTAGTTACTCCATGTAGATTTGTTTATTTACATTACTTGCATTCATGTAAAGCAGTGTTGACAACAGTGAAATCTACATAATAGCACAATTACATCAGTCACTCAGATGTCTGTTTTGTGTTGAGATGCGCTCATATGCAAATTCTTTTAGAAAATTTTCCTGTCCCATATTAAATAGACATTTAGTAATCGTCTTTTAAGATGTATATCAACTCAAAATGTAATAACTGCACATAATGTAATAAGTATTACATTATTATTGTAATAAAATGTTCATAATGTAATCATTTTCCATACAGTAGCTTAACAAATGTGATTTTTAACAAAGGGAACCAGGTTTTTGGTTTATAATACTCACATTTATAAACAACCACGTCGCTGTTTTCCATCACGTTCGATGATGGCGTATCCTCTCCCATGGACTCCTGGGATAGAAAAGCGTCTATTGATGAACACTCCAGAATCTGGGCTGAAGCAGTAGGACATCCGGGGATTTCTCTACTTTTATGAATACTGCGGTTTTCGAACGTACTTCTTTCTTCACGTACTCTTTTTTTCCTACTATATAGTAGGTAAGAAGGCATATTAGAATGCAAATTAAGTATACCTACGTCCAAATCTTGCGAGAATTAGTGCAATTTTCGCCTACTCTTTTATGAATACTGAGGATTCAATCATACCCTGAGTCCCAATGTGCATACTATGTGCTACCCTATCTGCCCTAAATAGTATTGAAAATTACTAAAATCACATAGAATTTATGATGGATAGTATGGCCATTGGGACACACGCATACTCATTCGCTCGCCTACTGCTTTATACCTACGATACTGTAGGGAAGTATGCTATTTCAGACACATCTACACGCCTTATACCTACACCCACCAATTGGATTCCGTCTTTGGGCCAATCTGGGTGGATCCTTACAATACTGGATTTAGGTATTCATTCCTACTTACAGAAGAAGCATCAGTTGCAAAGCTACATGACAGTATTTATTGCCTCTGTGTTTTCTAAATACATCACAAGTGGAAGAATAACTAGTAATTTTAAAAACAACAGCGAAGAACAATATTAAATATAAATCTCAGTCTCTCTTAAAAGTGTTACTGCCTCTTCTTCAGCTTCCTGAACAAGAACGGTTTGTAAAAAGCTTCTACTTTTCTTCATGAAAGAGTAAGCAAACTATACATATGCATTATAAGACAACTGAAAATAATATGAAACTCATAAGAAACACAATCATGAATCAAAATGACATACATGAATAAAACTGACATTGTTCTGACATTGTTCTTTGGGGAGTTGATCTGAATCTCACAGTTCAATCTGCTGGTTTTGAAGATGAACATGAACTTTATTCACTGTGGAAACTTTAGATAATGTTTCTTTGTCATGTTGCTTGTAATGTCTGGTTAGGACAGATTTATTTAGATGATATTTTATTACTTGATGCATTATTGCTTCAAATTTGGTGAGGAGGCAGCATCAGACCTAAAAGTGCTGGATCTGAAGATGATCTACTTAGGGCTCATCCACACGAAACCAGAGCTTTCCCTTTCTGAACTTTTTTTCTTGTTCTTCCGTAAACATGGCGTCATCTGGAACTGACTCAAAATGATGCAGTATTCATGTCAGACCAGTATGTGGCGTTGTAATTCTGCCACAGAGATACACTAAAAACAGAGAAGACTTGAAGCATGTGCATAAACCTTGGCTGTATACAAAGACAACAACAAGAAAATCTAGCAAAGTTAGTAAAGCTAAGGCTTCTGCAGCATAACACAAGCATGTAGTCCACCTTTGTTGTTGCTGTTGTTACGTGATGTAGAGGTGTCTGACTGGGGTCGAGACGTGGGCTGATTACATCATTGATTCACAAAATATACAGACTGGCTGTACACACAAAACGCAAAGGTGTTTTTTTTTTTTTTTTCTCTCAGATTTATTCACTCTGGGACCTGGTTTCAAAAAAAATATTGTTTCAGATTCCTAAAACACAGGATCTGTCTGTAAAAATGGCGATACGATACAAAATATTTATGTATAAATCTAAACGTGTCTCCGTGTGGATGGGGCCTTACTGTTATTGTTTTTTGTATGACCGTGTAGAGCAGACGATTGAGTGAAACGCTTCCCACGTGCAGTGCAGTGATACGGTTTCTCTCCAGTGTGGATCCTCTCATGTGTTTTCAGATTTGGTGACTGTTTGAATCTCTTGTTGCAGTGTGAACATTTATAAGGTTTCTCTCCAGTGTGGATCCTTTCATGTGTTTTCAGATGTGTTGAATGATTGAATCTCTTGTCACAGTGTGAACATTTATAAGGTTTCTCTCCAGTGTGGATCCTCTCATGTGTTTTCAGATGTGCTAACTGATTAAATCTCTCATCACAGTGTGAACACTTATAAGGTTTCTCTCCAGTGTGAATCCTCTCATGCAGTTTTAAACTGTTTGCTGAAGTAAAAGTCTTTTCACACTCAGAGCACATGTACTCTTCCACAGCAGTATGTATTTTCTGATGTTTTTTCAAATTTTGTGGACACAAAAATCTCTTACCACACAAATTACATGAATGTGGCTTCTCCTTTGTATGAACTTTCAAATGTTCCTTCAGTACTGAAGCCCATAAAAACATTTTACCACATTGATCACATGCGTGCAACTTCTCTCCAGTGTGGATGTTCATGTGTACCTTAAGGTGTGCTGACTGTGTGAAAGACTTCCCACACTGATCACAGGTGAATGGTTTCTCTCCAGTATGAATTCTCATGTGACGCTCAAGACCATATTTGCGTGTGAAACTCTTTCCACACTGAGTGCAGGTGAAAGATGTCTTGGCTCCTCTTTTCTTTAAATCTTTCTGTTTGGTTTGAGAGCAACTCAAAGGTTTTTCTCTAGTTTTGACATGATTTTTATCCTCAACTTCACTTGATTCTTTATTCTCCTCTTTTTCTTCAATCAACTCTGAAACAAAAGTAAAAATGGTTTATTTTCCGTAACTTGTAAAAATCTTAGAAATGTGAACATAAAAGTGAACCCTGATGTAACTGTGCAGGGCTTCAGACTAACATTTGAGAGCAGTGCCACTAAGTTTTACAGATGTTAGCACCAGAAACAGATTTGGTAGCACTGGGGGGCTGGTGTGTGGGGTATCAAAAATAAGGATAATTTAATCATAAAATGACTACAGTTTTGCATTAATAAGTGCAGTTACTAATAATATTACATGTTTATTTCTTGGTAATACACATTTGACAGTAAAGCACTGAGTTTGAGATGGGAAGCATGCAAAATATACTTTAACATCAGTAACGTGCAAAATCTAATTTTCATATAGAAAATTAATATATTCTACACTTACTACAGGTACCATTATTCTTCTGTAGTATTATATAAAACTGATCGACAACTTCAGTGATTATAATTGCAGTGCGATTCAGTAACAAAGTGAAGACAAGTTTGTGATATTTCTGTAAACTGCAATGCATTCTGGGGTCGTGTGACGTTTGGCGCAAATGTACAGCATATTACTGTAAATTTCAAATCTACGGGATCTTCAACGGTCGACATTCAGGAGCGGAAGAGGAGTGATTCACAACTGGTAAGTGACTTATTTCAGTTTTTTTATTTTTTATGTTTGGAAACTGTAGTAGTATTTATGTACATCCGCGGTTCATATTGGTATCCCCGGATTCACGCATCCTCCGTCCGCGGGCGCGAATGAGACTTGCACGGGGTTTCGGGAGCGCGGGCGCGGTAGGATTTCACTCATTACGCGGCCTTACAGCGGCTATGGGCAGAAAATCTCTGGGTTCCTACGTTAAGAATTCTGTTGTGATTCACGGTAAGTTAACCGCGTGTTGATCAGCACACTTTGTCGTGATTTATGGTGTAAATCAAAATTGCATAGGCAGTCATCTTAACACTGGCGCAGAAATGAAACTACGCGCTAAAGTCTCGCGGCCAGCCCGCTCACGGGAGGATGTGTGTGCCGTGTAAATTCTGAATGGTGCTGCTAACCTAACCAGCGAGATGTGTAGGCAGGTCCTTTGCTAATTTGCGTATTGTTTGTTTGTAATACCTCTTTTAAACTTTGGTTTAAAAGAATGAGTTAATCCAGCCCAGTTTCCTGCCTTGCCACTCTGTTCGCAGCATATTTCATATTCAGTCTGGAGTACCAGGAGGAGACAGCCGGTGCCTTGGACATTCAAAGGTAATAGTTGAATTTTAACAGTATCAGTAACGTATACACTGTATACAGTGCCTATAGAAAGTCTTCATACCCCTTCATTTTTTCACATTTTGTTATGTTGCGTTCTTACGTTAAACTGCTTTAAATTATTTTAGCTTACATTTCAGCTGTTAAACTTTATATAGACAGGTGTGTGTGCCTTTCCAAATCATGTCCAATCAACTGAATTTGCCCAGTCGGAGTATAGAAACATCTCAAAGACGATCCAGTGAAACTGGAAAGCTCCTGATCTAAATTTCAAGTGTCAAAGCAAAGCAAAGGGCATGAAGACTTGTGCAATGTAATTTTTTCAGTGTTTCCTTTTTAATAAATTTGCAAAGTTGTGATAAATCCGGTTTTTGCTTTGTCATTATGGTGAATGGGGTGTAGATTTATGTGGGAAAAAAAAAGTAATTTAAAGCAGTTTAACATAACGCAACATAACAAAATGTGAAAAAAACGAAGGGGTATGAAGACTTTCTATAGGCACTGTATATAGCGTTCTACCAGTCAAAATATTTTGGACAGTAAGATTTTTTATGGTTTTTTTAAAATAATTCTCTTATGCTCACCAAGATTGCAGTGTTTTGATCCAAAATACAGCAAAAGCAGCAATATTCTGAAATATTTTTACTATTTAAAATAAGTGCTTTCTATTTGAGTATATTTTAAAATGTAATTTATTCCTGTAATCAAAGCAAAATTTGAGTACATTTGAGTACAAAACAGTTGAGTACATTTTTTTAGGATTCTTAGATTAATAAAGATCCAAAGATCAGCATTTATCTGAAATAAAAAGCTTTTGCTAACATAAGCTATACTATCCAAAAGCTTGGGGTCAGTATATTTAAATCATATATAATTATTAAATTATGAAATTAAAGAAATTAATACTTTTATTTAGCATGGATGCATTAAATTGATCAAAAGTGATGATAAAGACATGTTACAGAAAATACTTCTATGTTAGATAAATGCTGTTTTTCTGAACTTTGTTCATTAAAGAAACCTAAAAAATTATACTCAGCTGTGTTCAACATAATAATAATAATAATAATAATAAAAATGTTTTTTGAGCAGGAACTCAGAATATTAGAATGGTTTCTGAAGGATCATGTGATTGGAGTAATGATGCTAAAATTCAGCTTTGAAATCACAGGAATAAAGTATATTTTAAAATGTATTCAAACAGAAAGCAGTTATTATAAATAGTAAAATATTTCACAATATTACCGCTTTTGCTGTATTTTGGATCAAATATGCAGGCTTGGTGAGCAGAAGAGAATTATTTAAAAAAAACATTAAAACTCTTGTGTGTGTGTGTGTTTCAGATTTCAAAAACATGATTGCATGCTTGAAAACCTAATACCAATGTGAATTACATATTGTCTGTCTGACCCTTTAGGTGTTTTGTTGGTATTAATCCAGAGAGAAGAACAAAGAAGTTGAAAGTATCGAAAAACAAAAGGGCAAACGGTGCCGTAGAAACAGGCTGAAGTGAACCCACATGTTGCCACTCTTTGCAAAATGAAGGATTTTCAGTGGAATATCTGAAAAGTAAGTACACACACACACCCCAAGATCTTTTTTCTCTCCCCTTTTATTACTCTCTATCTTTATTTGACTGTACCTGTCATTCCTCTGTTTCTGACTGTATTATTATGTTTTGCAATATGTCTTATATATTGTCCTCTTTGTTCTTTTTAATATTTCTAGCCACCCTTTGCATCCTGGGATGGAACAGCATCTGGAGCTTATCTGTTCTCCTTTTTTTGATCTGAAGTTTTGTTGGACTCACTTGGGGCCTTGTTGTTTGGGCATGTTGGACTGTTCATGAAATGGTGAAAATTCATCAGTCTTTGTGGTTTTTAGAACTGTTAAATAATGACCATGATGGTTAACTTGTGGTTTTAACAAGTATTATATGTTTCAAGTTATTTAATATTATTAAATTTCATGTCCAATTTATTTTGGAATTTAAAGTATTACTAAATGCACTGTTTTATGCCATTCCTTTCATGTAAATTTGAAAGTTTAAATAAATTTTGACCTGTTTAAGAAGTATCTTTTTTTTTTTTTTGCTAAATAACAAATGAATTAATTTATGCATCATACAACACTTTATGCAGTTAAATGTTGCTTAATGCTTATGCAGTTAATGAATAGCTTAAATTTAAAATTCACCTGCTACATCATACACACACATTAAAGTAGTTTACTGTAAAAAAAAAATACAGTTATTTACTGTAATCAGGAAATACAGGGTCATGCTGTAAAAATTAATTACAGTACCACTGCTGTAAAAATTACAGTATCGCGCTGGCAACCCTGCTGCCAGTATTTTGCTGTAAAATTTACAGGTAATTTTTTACAGTGTAGCCATTATTCCGCCCACAGTTGGAACCAGCTTCCAGAAGAGATCAGATGTGCTAAAACATTAGCCACATTTAAATCCAGACTCAAAACTCATCTGTTTAGCTGTGCATTTGTTGAATGAGCACTGTGCTACGTCCGAACTGACTGCACTGTATTTTATGTATAATAATTTTCTTTCTTAACTGTTTTAAATTCATTTTAAATCAATTTCTATCATTTTAAAATTCCTTGTTTTTATTATAAATTTTTAATTCCTTGTTTTATTGCTGTGATTATTATTTTTAATGACTATTTCACTTTCTTATATGTAAAGCACTTTGAATTACCACTGTGTATGAAATGTGCTATATAAATAAACTTGCCTTGCCTCACGTATTATTGTAACACAGTTTGCTCTGATTACAGTGTAATCAGACTTTAGCCATTAATATGTTTTTAAGATACTAAATAAAATAAAAACACAAATGGCAGGGCATTTCAAAACTTCTCCAAGGCCCCAAACCTCCTCAGGCCCCAGAGGGTTAAAGCTTTGTAAGCCTAATGTACCACAAACAGTCATTAAATATGAATGAAGATAGATGGGCGAAAACCATGAAAGAGGCAGTGTAAAAACCGGTCCCTGGATTATGGTAAATCTCCATCACCTGTCACGTATTTAATACACAGAGCCGTAGATCACTGACAAGCTACGCAATATCGCGTTCATTATCGCAGATGAATCGCCTTCAAAAATGAACGCGATATTGCGTAGCTTGTCAGTGATCTACGGCTCTGTGTATTAAATACCGCTCCATTTGAAAACAGGTGATGGAGATTTACCGCTAATCAAGGAACCGGTTTTACTGATGAAATGCGCACGCATATCGCATGAGATATACCGCCCAGCCCTAAATGAAGAATAAACACCAACCTCCTTGTTCCTCGTGTTTTATTCTCCAGGTTTCTGGTTCCTCGTGTTTTATTCTCCAGGTTTCTGGTTCCTCGTGTTTTATTCTCCAGGGTTCTGGTTCACTCGTGTTCTCCTCACTCTCCTCTTTAACAAACACCATCTTCACAGCAGCAGATCTCAGTTCAGATGATACTCCTCCAGATATTCCTGCTTGCTTCAAAACTTAGTCACGACTGTGAGGATGATAATATTACAGGTATTTACTGACCTGATTCAAAAACTGTATTTTTATTTACAGAAACAACATTTCTAACCGTTGCATTGAGCCAGCATCCCGACAAAACAACAGAGAGCGCGGTGAAACTAATTTTCTTCCTCTGAGGTTTAATGGGGTTTGGCAAACAAACGTATGTGTTTTAGCGCCACCCGCTGGACTGGAGTGAAGAGGCGAGAGGAGGGAAATAATGTTAGAGAAATACTTAGCGAGTGTACAGATTTAAATTTGACACAGTCAACTTTGCGTAACTTCAACACTATTAGCAAAGACAGAGAATAATATGTTGGCAACATAACCTGAGATATTCTCAGAATAATCACAAACATGAACATAAATAGATTTCATTTGGGGAAAAAAATGTTCTCTCTGAATCAGAGAAAGTAAAAACAAGCCTGTTCATAAAACATGATGCCTGATCACAGACATTTAAAAAAAACAAACATGTTCAGCTTCCTCATATTTGACTGATAAATACTCAAACATGAAATTAAAATTTTAAAACACATGCCATATTTACAGAAGAGCTGTGCAGATCATTTATGAAAGTATAACTCAGAGTGCAGGATAAATGTTGAAAAGTCTGTGTCTCATTCCTGCATCTGTGAAACAGCAGAATCAGGTGCATTTCATGAGTCTCTGCTGTGTTCTGTGAGCAAAACAAGACATTATTGTAAGTAATCAAATTGATAACATTGTTCAGTATTGAGTGTCGTCCCAAACTAAGCAAGAAACCAGGCTCAGTCAGGGGGTCAGTTCTCCTCTGGCCAACAAACGAACAGGGTGTCATTAGCCGCTTTTACACTGTCGGGCCAGTGTGAGCCAGTGTTTTCAAAATAGCCTCAGAACTGTTATTATTATTATTATTATTATTATTATAGAACAGGGGTAAGCAACGTTGGTCCTGGAGTGCCGATGTCCTGCAGAGCTTAGCTCCAACCCTGAAAAATACCTCACCTGTCTGTAGCCCTAGTAAGTCTGAAGACCTTGATTAGCTTGCTCAGGTGTGTTTGATTAGGGTTGGAGCTCAATTCTACAGGAGCGCGGCACTCCAGCACCTACATGTAAACTACATGTAAACTAAAACAGGCACCAAAGACAGAAGCTCCAAAAAATAAATAAATAAATATATAAAAATAATAATAATAAATAAATAAAAGACATTCACAATTAAGTTGCTAAATACAGACTCATAGTAACTTACAAAAGGCATACCTTTAACAACTTTTAGAGACTTCATTAAAAAAGTGTATTCATTACAGAAAAACTTGTATAAAAGGAGGAGATTTAAACAATCAATTTATGAATTAATAATTTGCCATTCAGGATAATGAAGTTTGCAAAATTGTCAATACTCCTATCTTCATACTCATGATAACAAATGATTGTTTTCAATGTTATCATTAAACTAATTTTAGCAGAAAAGTAGAAAAATAGTCTTTCCAAAACATCTGTATACTATTATAATAATAATAAGAAAAAAAAACCAATAAGAAAAAAAAAACAGAGACAGAGACTCTTCAACATAATTATGAAAGAGATTCTTTTCCAGTGTCCATAAACTTTTGTGGGGTAACAGCCATGCCTTTCTCCATTTAACATCCCATAGGATTGAATTCCAGTATAACACACCTTATTTTTATTATTCTCAGTTTAGGTAAGTCAGTCGAATCAAATCTAAATTAATAAATTACAGACTTTGTTATAAAAAGTACTAAGTCAATTTATTTATTACAATTTGTAGCTCTAGCAGTACAAGTATTCTGCTGTATGCAAGGATTAAATGAAGTATATTAAATATCAAAAAGTTCTTTGCTCAAGGCAATATCAGCGATGGTTCTGCGTCTCGTCCCGCACCAGTCCATCAGCTCCTGGTAAGCTCTCTCCATCTTTTTCCTCTTATTTCTACTGTCTTAATAAAACATATTCTTAATAAAAGCTTTTAAACAACAAAATGGTCTCGTCATGATCTCTTTGACCCTGAATTCAACTCTGTACAGCAGCTTCTGCACACACATATGACTAATAGACCTAGCATAAATGTTATATTCATTGTATTATAAAAAACAATTCATATGCAACAGTTACATAATTGCCCATATAAGGCAAAACATAACATACTATTAAACATATTATATTAACTAAATGCATTAAATAGTGTGTCAGGGTAATTGAATTCTTATGCATGTAACATAACAATCCTCATGCGTCTGGTTTGCAGATTGTGTGAAACTCTTCCCACACTGATCACATTCATGTGGCTTCTCTCCAGTGTGGATCCTCATGTGGTTCTTAATTAAGACATGTTTGTTTGTGTGAAGCTTTTCCCACATCAATCACACGTGTGTGGCTTCTCTTCAGTATGAACTCTGAAGTGACGCTCGAGATGTTTGTTTGAAAAGCTCTTTCTGCACTGATCACAAGTGAACGGCTTCTCTCCAGTGTGGGTCCTCATGTGAATCCCTAGATTATATTTGCTTTCGAAACTCTTTCCACACTGAGGCAGATTGCTGATTTCTTGGCTTTTTTCTTTTAGTCTTTGAGGTTTTTCTCCAGGTTTGTCACGATGTTCCTCCTCCACTTCACTCAGTTCTTCACTCTCCTCGTTCTCTTCCTTCAGGTCTGAAATGAAAGAACAAATGTTTCATTGCATTTTCAGTACAAATAAAGCATCTTGGAATGCTACTTGCTTAAAGGTCCTTGTGAAGTAATCCCAGAAGGTGCTCTTTGGTTGGGTTTCAAACATGCATTCACTCATACAGACATACAGTCAAACATGAGTACACCCTATTGAATTCCATGGTTTTCTGTATCAGGACATAATAAAAAAAAAATGATCTGGTCTTTGGCAGGTACTTGGCATTTGTTTATGCACAGCCTCTCTCGAACACAATCCCAACATTTCACCAACAAAGAGACTTTTTTATCAGAAAACTAATCAGAAAAAATAACCAGAACTAGTGAGATCACAAAATGAACATGATAAAAGCAGCCGTTTGTTTGCATTTTGTTGTTTATGTTGTTGTTTAAATTAGATTTACAACCAAAGCATCAATGTTTTACCAGTTTTACAATAATAAGTGATACATTGATCATAATGAACTCATTTGTGTCAGGATTGCAAGTCACACAGAAACAAAATGGTATTTACCATTATTTCACAGAAGAAAGACAACACACATATTTAGTTGTGCATGTTTCTGTTTATTTGTAGTCACAGACAGTATTTTTAGGTCAACATCACATTGAAGAATGATCATTTCTATATTTTTTTCATCAAAAATACAACCTTAGTAGCTTTAGTGCTCTCTCCAGTCCCAAAACATTGTTATATTTTCAGTGAGAGAAAAAACAACAACAAAAACTATGATATATTATGATAAATTTTATCATCATAAAATTTACACCGAGCTAAATATGACCATCAGACAGTTATTTCCAACAATTGCTGCTGGCTCAAAGTGAGTTTTGTCTTTAATGCTGATGTTAGCTGGTAACTATATGAAATGATCCATGGTGCCGACACTCTCCAGACTCAGAGGAACTCGGCCTTTGTTTTTTGCATCTAAAATCTTCACATGCATGTGTATCACTGAACTGCAGTTATATTGTATCTGTACTTCATACTGCAAATCTACAGTTATACTTCATTGTTCTGCAGATTTACTGCTGTTGAACTTTAATGAACGACAGTTATATTCTTCATTATAGTGCAAATCTTCAGTTGTACTTCATTGTACTGCAGTTATACTACTTTGTACTGCAGTTTTACTGCAGTTGTACTTCAATGTACTGCAGATATTTTTTGTAAGGGTAACAATGTATTTGTTTTTAGATATTTTATTTTTAGATAATTCTGTCTTGTGGGAGTCCCACGAATCATTTTATTCTCCCACATCCCGCACACACACAAGTCTCTACTCGCCCATCAGGGGTGCGTTTCCCAAAAGCATCGTTAGCTAACTATGGTCGTAAGTTCCATTGAACTCTATGGGTAACGACGGAACTTGCGACCATAGTTGCTTTTGGGAAACGCACCCCAGGTCGGGTCCCACAGGAGTGCAAGTCTCAAATCCTCTGGCTCTGGACTCGACGGTAGAAGCTGATGCATTGCTCTCCACACCCAGTTCTTTCTCAAGAAGTTTTACCGTGCCATGCTGCCCTTTCAGGTGTTTTAAATCGGATGTGGAGTTTTTTGCTGTTGAAAAGGTTTTCTTCCCCCACATAGGCTAAGTCACAACTCACAATAAGGTTCTTGCCTTTGATAGAAATAAACGCAAAATAATGATTATATTTCTATCTACAGAATGCATACTTTTCTCTCTCTCCATGCTGAGTTTTGTTGGTAGTATCCACCTCGCAGGTGCTTACCAGTCAAAGTCTCAGAGGACGTGCTTGTGCTACACCCGTTTTACAATCTAGATGATAAAACACTGCATTCTGTCTGTAATGATGTAACACAGCAGTAGCATTTTGGTATACACTAGTTTTTTGTGTGTGTGTGTGTGAAAGAGTTTAAACGTTACCCACGATGCCTCTGGCCGTTGACGAGCTCGTTTGCCAGAAGTTCCAGCCCAACACCTGATATGACCGATATAACTAACATTATTAATGAAACTCGATCTGAGCCACAAAAGCTGTAAATCAGTTAAAAGTGCCAGTCAGAAATGAGTTATGGTGTAATCATGTTTAAGATCTCAGAATATCTATCTGTTCATCTGCGTTTGATGAATACTAATATTTCAGCTGATGATTCTTCACTGATCTGAAATAATGATGAGCAGAAAAGCCACAAACCAGACCGAGTTACAGCTGTGAAACCCTAAACCAGTTCAGTGTGTGTGTGTGTGTGTGTGTGTGTGAGAGAGAGAGAGAGACGCTGCATATGAGGTGCCATTTTACTTGCTTAATTACCTCAGAATGAGCTATATCTATAAGTAATGAAGAACTATGTGATTTTATTATAAATTTACACAACCCCATGACATTACTGATGTAGAAACCCAGCTTTCTTAGTGTAAGATATGTACACGGCCGATAGACCTTTAAAAGTGCAGCATCCTTCTGTTCTGCTGCCTCAACGTTCCATTAGAACACAGATCAGTTCAGCTGTATGTGGTGCTCTCTGATTGGTCACCTGTGTTCCGTCCACCAATCAGGATGACTCAAATGTGCTGTCAGTGGTGAGCAGCTATTGTGATGTCAGCAGATGGGGGCAGGGCTTTGAGGACGGCTCCCTCTGCATCTTGAGTCCAGGCTGTGACCTGTACCTGTGTGACGGAGGCGATGACTAAAGCTCGGACAGGTAAGGCTGCTAAAGAGCCTCCACTTGTCAGCATTGAAATCTGATTGACATACTGTTATGTTATTTATCTTGTACTAAATGCACCTTTTATTGCACGCATTGCTCTAAGAATGTGTTTTGGGTATGAAATCCAATGCATTCTATAGTTCTGGCATCGTATCCTATTCTTCACTTATATATATATATACAGTACAGGTCAAAAGTTTGGAAACATTACTATTTGTAATGTTTTTGAAAGAAGTCTCTTCTGCTCATCAAGCCTGCAT
>JAFVLL020011199.1:0-22962 GCA_021397915.2 Tor tambroides
CTAACCTTGAAATCAGAATTAGGCATAAAATTGTCTTTGGAATCATTCATACATGTGAAATTCGCCAGAGAATTTAACAAATAGTTGTAATCTGGCTCAAAGGAAAATGCATATTTCTTTGGGGCAGTTTTTCTGTGATTAAGGGATAATACAAGACTTCTTCACCTTACAAATGGTTGTTGAAAAGCAAAAATGCTATAAAACACATCACAACAGGCACTATTTCTGGAATCAGCTCCCCAAAATTAGAGGTATTGTTGCAGGGCGGTGAATTGTGTAGTCATTATGTCACTGTAGTCTTTTAGGGATACTAATTAGAAAACTGATTAGTAAGAAGCCATCATGATATTGGCATTATAATCGTGTTCTTATTAACATATAACCAGTCTGATTAACATATTAATGATTAATCAGTAATTAGCAACATGGAATACCCCAATTAAGGTTAAGAGGTTAATCATAACAGAGGTCATTTGAATATTATGTTGACTGTGCAGTAGAACAAACAAGCAGTTTACTTCTAAGGGACAAAGAGGATGGAAAATGGTTACATAAGGCTAATTGGTAGAAGAATCCTTGACTAACATTATAAGTGGACAGCAAAGTATAAAAAGAAAATGCTACAAAAATACAGCTCCCTTAATGCTATTTATGAAATTAATGGTTTCATAACAACAGCCTAATGTTATTACAAAGCTGCATGTTCCTCTTTCAATAGGCGCACCATTACACTCTTGTTTTCAGCATTGCTTACTAATCAAAACCCTCTTGAGAACGGTGAACATGCTGTGTGTTTGTATTTGTGTCTGTGAAAGGAGAAAGACAAGCAGTGGAAAAGCCATGTGGCCGAGCTGGCGGTCCAACGCAAGGCCATCCATGCAAAACTAGACAGGCTACGAGAATTTCGGGTGAGGTTTGACTGGACACACATGCCGATACGCCAACACACATATAGAAACCCTACTATTGTTCCCAGGTACAGATGTGAGGCCCAAAAGCAGTATGACTGAATGTGACCAGATGTTGAATGTATCTAATGTGAAGTATGCTAACCAGTACCATACCTGCCTGACTTGCAGCAATGGACAGGCACAGATTACATCTACAGACACCAAAAATCCTCATGAAATTTTCATAACATATTATTCAAATTCCAAGTTTGAAAAAGAAACCCTATTGCAACACATTGACTAATGGAGAAAATGGTCAGTGGAAGTTGACAAACCGCAAGGCATGTCCGCTTGGGATCTTCAAGTTTAGGAAGTTCACTTACAGTATATCTTCATAAATCTTCGAAGACATTAATGCATCTCTGTTTTCATTTCCAGGACTTTCAGAAGAAAGTTGTGCTTCAGGATTTGGGTCTGGATCCAGGTTCTGCAAATGAATCTGTCAAACACCTTCTGATGAGACTGTAACTGGGTTTACTAGTAAATAATAAAACAATTAAAGAAATGTAGCATTAAATCACTTCTCTGCAGTGAATGGGTGTCCAAGCAGCTGATAAAAACATCACAATAATCCACAAGTAATCCAGCCCATCATCATTAACATCTTGTGAAGTGAAAAGCTGTGGGTTTTAACTTCAAAACCTTGCTTCTGGCTAAAACATAAGTCTTCTCTGTCCGTAATATTGCTTTCTCCAGTGAAAAGTTGTCTTGTCTAAATCAGGAGAGAAATATGCACAGATCAAGCACTGTTTACAAGCGAAAACAGTCCAAAACAGTTCTAAACAAATATGTCAGTGGATTTTGATGTGAGAGGACAATAAGGGATGGACTTTATTATGATGTTATTATGGACTCATATTTTGGTCAAAGGTGACCAAACATTGGGTCTTAATGATGGGTTTGTTTCTTACAAACAGGCAGCTTTTCAAGATGTGGATTACTTATGAAAGTGACATGACATATGACCAAGTATGGTGACCCATACTCGGAATTTGTGCTCTGCATTTAACCCACACCCACACCCACACCCCCACACACACAGAGCAGTGGGCAGCCATTTATGCTGTGGCGCCCAGGGAGCAGTTGGGGGTTCGGTGCCTTGCTCAAGGGCACCTCAGTCGTGGTATTGAGGGTGGAGAGAGCACTGTACATTCACTCCCCCACCTACAGTTCCTGCCGGGCTGAGACTCGAACTCACAACCTTTCAATTACGAGTCTGACTCTCTAACCATTAAGCCACGACTTCCCCTACTTATGGATTATTGTGATATTTTTATCAGCTGTTTGGACTCTAATTCTGATGGCACCCATTCACTGCAGAGGATCCACTGGTGAACAAGTGACGTAATGCTACATTTCTCCAAATCTGTTGGAGAAGATGAAGAAACAAACTCATCTATATTTTGGATGGCCTGAGAGTGAGAATTTTCAGGAAATTTTTATTTTTGGGTGAACTGTTCCTTTAACATGTTATCAAAGCCTTAAATAATATATATTGTTATGCAGTGATCATATATCTTTAGAAGATGTGTTAATATTTAAACCTGAAGCAGAAAGTGTGTATAAAATAACATGAGTGAAATCGTATCTCTACCTCTTCTTTAAAGGGACTAACTGGAGTGAGTTAGAATAGAGTGAGTTATGGCTACTTCAGTGTTCAAAATGATTAAATAACAAACTCACTGACTCTGTGGCAAATAAATCACAGCTAACAACTTAATATGTGTCACATGTCTGCTGTTTCACTGTAATAGTGCAGCAGATGAATATAAATGGACAATAAATCGCATGACTCTGCGGTGAGGATGGAGACCTGAGGAAAAAATCGAGACAAACAGACGAGCTCAGATTCAAAAGAGAACAAGAACCAATTAATTCTCATGCCTTTCAGTGTCTTTTATGCATCTTTGGTGATCTCCAGCACAAAAGGTGGTGATGGAGAGAGACAGATGAGAAAGGAGAATTCAAAAGAAAGGACGGAAGAGAAAGAAACAGGTGGTTCCAGTGGTACAGGTCTAGCATTAAGGGAGAACAGCAGAATCGTGTTACAGCATGTCTGACACCTCCAGGGCAGGAAAATGCCACAGTCTCCAGTGTCACACATCCTCGCATCCCAGAATTCCTTTCTGCATGCCGCAGCTCTACATCACCTCAATGTGCTCTGTTGTGTTTATTTCATGACAAGCACACTGAGTATGTGTAACTGGGCTGGACAGCTTTGATTTATCATCTACCCTTAATGTACACTGCAAAACACGCTGGAGTCTTTTCCAAAACAAGCGCTCCAGTAAATAGTTCTAGGCAATTCATCCCACCATACTGCAGCATTCCATCCGAAATGAGACATCCATCCAAGAGTAATTTTCCCTTTTGCATTCCCTGCCAGCTTTACGACCCATATACCTCTCTAAACTCCAATTCATTTAGCACATTAAATGTTTCTAAGCATTTTGGCTCACTCACCACTCATTTTGAGCCTATACAAACTATATGAAGTATAGAACTAGGCCTATGTTCAGAACAGCATACTGACATACTAGTGCATATATCTGCAGTATATACAGTATGTACTGTGCACATTATGCTCAGTTTCAGTATGCATGGAATACCTGTGGACCTACTTAATTTGCAAATTGTTTTGCCACTGTGCATTGACCTTCCTGATAATGAAAGTGCATTGATTCATTGCAGTGTGGGAATGAACCATAAGCAACACCAGTCATTATTTGATCTCCTAATAGATTTTACACAATTAAAATTAAGGGTGCATGCACTTAAAATCTTGCAATTAAATGTAATAAAAAATAAAGAAAGAAAAGAAAAAAAGAATATATACATCTTTATTAAATTATGGTCCAGACTAATAGGTCCTTTAGATGCATTCGCATCATTCACTAGATGGCACAAGCTGATTGGTCTCTGCTGCTGAATCTGCAGCCAATGAGATTTCTTGTTCAAAATTTGAACAGTCTGCTTCAGTGTTTGCTGAAAGCTGGTCCTGCAGCTGCTATCAGATATTTTCTGAAATTTAGCACCTCAAGATAAGTGAACTTACCTTTTATTTTTCTTAAGTACAAAACATTTTGTGTGGTCTGCATTTGCCAGTTCCCAAATAGCAACCAAACACAAGGTTTAAATCATGTTTGATGGTTTAACAAGTTGTGTATGTGATGCAAGGAGTGAATAATTAAGCCTTATAAGCAAAGCTAGCATGAGAATATATATTTTGAAACAATAACGACAGCAGCAAGCAGTAACACAGCCAAGCATTACTTGCATGAGAACACGTTTTAAGTGAAAATGTATTATCAATTAGCTATAGCAGGAGAAAGCAATAAGATTCATGCAGCACAAAGCTGTATGTATTTGCATACACTGTAAAAAAATTATACAATAAGTAAGTCATGGCAACTTATGTTTTTACATTACTTTTAACTCATCAAAATAAGCTGAGGAATTACAGCTTTTTTAAAAGTTACTGTATATGAGATTCATCTTGATTTTTAAGTCAGTTTAATATGTGACCGTGGACCACAAAACCAGTCGTAAGGGTAATTTTTTTTTTAAATTGAGATTTATACATCAACTGAAAGCTGAATAAATAGGCTTTCCACTGATGCATGGTTTATAGGATAGGACAACATTTGGCCGAGATACAACTATTTGAATATCTGGAATCTGGGGGTGCAAAAAAATAAACATATTTAGAAAATCACCTTTAAAGTTGTCCTAATAAAGTTCTTAGCGATGCATATTACTAATCAAAAATTAAGTTTTGATATATTTATAGTAGGAAATTTACAAAATATCTTCATGGAACATGATCTTTACTTAATATCCTAATGATTTTTGGCATAAAAGAAAAATCTATCATTTTGACCCATACAGTGTATTTTTGGCTATTGCTACAAATATACCCATGCTACTTAAGACTGGTTTTGTGGTCCAGGGTCACATATAATTTAATTTGAAATTACTTGAAATGAAATGACAACCAAGTTGATTATATTTAAAATTCAAGGAACTGAAAATGTTTAAATTGAAATAGGTGGACATTTTTTACATTGTTATAGTGATATTTTATTTATATTTTGCATGCAAAGTTACCCTCTCCAGTGAATTATGCATATATATATATATATATATTGCAAGATATTAACTGGATCACATGCAATATGATCACAACAATGTTCCACTGTTTGAAAAATGAAAAATTGTACTTATTTCATACGGTACGGAATTTCATAAGCTAGTAGTAGTAAGCTAGTATTCCATTCCGAACACAGCCTAAGACTGGGAAAAGAAGGAGGACAGGAAATGAATGGCTATCAGTCACAAATCGGGTCATCTGAAGGTTTAGTCGAGTTGACTATGGAATGCGCCATTGGCAGAACTTCCGTGGAAAGGCACAATGGTGTGATCTTCAAGTGTAGCTAACACCTGAAACCATGTGAAAGCCTGGTGTGTAACGACTCCAGATAAAAGCCAGTGCTTTAGGCCATTTAAAAGAAGTGAACCTGAATGCAACCCCTGGTGCCTCTTTTCTGCTTTTAGACACTGTTATGTTAAACTACTCTATAAAGGATCTAAATATAAAGTCTTGAAACTTAAAAAAAATATGCATTGTGCAAAAATTGCGTGCAAAGAATAATTATCCAGGAAACATGCATCTGGGAAGCATGAAATTCATCTCCTCTGATAGTTTAGTGACGCTTATCAAAAATCCCTCTCACATTAACAATGCATTGGCTCCGGCATTTTAAAAGTCTGCCCCGTACGTCATCTCACCCTAGGAAGGAACGCCCTGGGAGAGAGAGATTCAGGTTGGTGTCTCATTCCAGGTCCTTTGCTCATCTCCATGTGCAGATGTTTAATTCACAAACCAGAATCTCTTACATCAAACTCCCAGCATGCACCAGCGCAGCATTGTATGTCTTCAGCTAGAATAAGATGCGGTCAATCACAACAGCAATTTCACTGATGTAACTGATACTAGCTTATACTACTCCGCGTAGACAGATGTTATGCATAACCAAGATGAAGAACACTTGCTTACCAATCTGTAAGACACTGAGAACAAATCCAGGTAAATCTGTCCCTGCGATTGTATTGTGCTGTGTATGATGAAGAAAGGCTTGGGGGAAGATTATGCACAAATGAGACACTTCCGGCCCGCATCATGCAGCAGGTTGGATTGTGATTGTGCAAGAGGACTATGGTGTTTTCTGAGGACACTAGAAAACCCTTCTCAAACCTTACACAAAACTCTGATGTTTTCACCAGTTTAATTCATTTAGAGCAAGTTGTTGTTGTTTTTTGTTTTTTTTGATGAAGCCAGGAGTATAGCATCAACTTTGAATGCACATTAAAGATATGTTATTCATAATTTGATATTTGTACAAAGAGTGCAGTGCCAGTGGATATTGGTTAAAAGCCTGATTTTGCCTCTATTTTTTTTTTATGGCCAGTTTGCCTTTGGTTAGTGTCTGTCTGTTGTTTGTTCAATTTTGAGCATACAGTATGTATGTTATGGTAACACTTTATGATAAAGTCCCATTAGTTAACGTCAGTTAATGTATCATCTAACATTTGCTAACACTGAGCAATTTGCAGTATTTATTTAACTTTTTTTATTAATTATTCATTTTTTTATGTTAGCTCAGGTCTATTAAATAATATTAACGGACACAACTTTTGATTTTAATAATGTATTAGTAAATATTAAAATGAGCATGAACTAAGATTAAGAAATACATTTCATGTTAACTAATGTAGTTAACTAATGCATTCATATCGTAAACTATTACTGTAAGTATTGATTTTGCAACAAATACCTTTGATTTTTTCAAATATCTATAATTATATCAGAAAAAATTTTTGTTATTGTTCTTAAAGTTCTTACAGATGCATTCCGTTTTTTCTAATTATAAAAGGCATAACATAGAAAGAATGATTAAATTAAAAAAAAAATAATTTTAAAAAATTGTACTTTTGAATATATGTTTATATATGCTTAAGTGATTCACACTCACTCATGAAGACTTCAGTTGTATTAGTAACCTAATAAAAGTTGATAACTGGCCACCTGTGGACTAAAGTAATGATTTCTAACAGCAAATCAAGGATTTTAAAAATTGCATTGCTTTTGCCTGATGCTGCATCCACAAGTGCCAGTAGTCAAATCTGATATATCAGTCAGTGCAATATAAAGTGCCCCTTTCATATCCACAGTACATAGCAACTTACATCACCTCTGCAGAGGCCGAAGGGGCTGACAAAACACTTCTCAACTTTACATATACCTGTCATATGAGGTGGATATTCAAGCTGAGCTGTTAAGTTGCATGGCGGCAGTCCTTTAGAGTTGAGCTGCTTAACTTTCGCCCACATCTTATGCTTTTTAATCTGTGGGAAATACAAATATTTATGTGTATTTTTACCCTCGTTCAGCCTGGTTGTGTAATGAAACTATAAAGCACATAGGACAGACTTCACGGTATCTGCCAAGATTTTAATCCTCTGGAATTGTGAAGTCCAGACCTCAGGGATAAATCAGATGTGGCTTTGGGGCGAAAACACACAAAGATCAAAATCCTGCCCTAGTAAAACAGAAAAAGCGAATAGAGGAGCAGCGTCTACTGCGTAAAGCTAGCTTTGTAGAGCATGTTTGGCAATTATCAGGGCATTACAGACTAACAAACAACCTGCGCAGCTGCTAGAAGTCGAAAACACAAGTGAATTGACCCCGTGGGACTTGTAGCACAATGCCTTGAGGGCACGAAAGAAAATCCACTTGCGCATAATTGGGATTAAATATTTATTCTTCTTGCATGAGTATTAAGTCCTATGAGGCATAGTGAATGATGACTTGATGGCCAAATGTTGGCACACAACATCCATCCATGATTCCTCCCTGGATAACAGTAACCCCCGCTCAACCTTCCCACACCGGTGACGGCAAATTCATGGGAGGATTATAAATGACATGGCACAAAAAGACCAGCTGCTCCACAATCATAAATACAGCGAATGCTGTGTGGTCCAAATCTACAGCCCTGCGTTTTATCAGAAGGAGGCATAGCATAAATATATGAACTGACAAACATGAGTTTAATTACATATTGCCTTAATGTGTTACATTATGGGTTGGATATGGGCCACACATTTCACAGAATACGTCGCAGTACCACATTGAAATTGTGTTCTTTGCACCTTAACTTACTAACACGCATCATAGTCTTTATTAACCGAAGAACGGTCATATTGATGAGAACGAATACAGCCTACAGTGACGCTGTTACCTGAGAAACTGAAAGATTATTTGCCATTATATGCTACATCTTTTGGACAATGTGCAAAGCGGTTTGCATTTGGACAGCATGTACAGATTGCACAACATCACCAATTGTGTGCTGCTCTTTACGGGTGTATGCCGACAAACATCCTCGCTCGAGAGCTGATTGTGGAGAAAAACGTGTGTTTGAGAGGATCCCGCTCGTGTTCTTGTGAACGCCAGTGCATGTGGAATGATTGCATCTGCAAGCGGTCCTACTGAAGCTCAAGTTTATGTGTCAGACGTGCCTGAAAACGGTAGGAACATCTGAGGGTTTAAAAACCAGATGTGGAGCCTGTAAGACAGACATTCAGACTACAGTTCTCCAGTACAAAAAAAACAGGAACATAGAACCGAGGGCACCTGATTCCCGAAACTCAGAGCCTCCAACTCCAGCGCTCAGGCACTGTGAAACACTCGCCACCAGTGGAGTCATCTTCTCTCGCCCAGCTTCCCTCACACGGCCGTGTGTTGGGTGATGTCGCTTCGGGGAGACGTGGACATCTGGCGGGTGAACTGGCTGAAGCTTGCGGCTCGGGGTCGGGTGCGAGGAGCCGGGGACGCGGCTGGAGGGATCGGTCCGGGTTGGGTTTGCTGAAGAGGCAGTGAGGTCTGATCCGACACCTGCAGCTCTTCCTGCTGTTCTTGTGTCAGATCTCTGGAGAACAAACTCTGGATCAACTGCAACTTCTCCTTTTCTTCATTCAGGAAGACATCCACCAGAAGAGTCTTCTCCTTCTTCAGCTGTTCGCTGATGTTTTTGGGCACGTCAGGGATCACCCAGGCCACCAGCATGCTCATGGTTATCACCAGGTTCTGGAGAAGTGGGAGACGCATATGTGCATATATATTTACACACGTATATTAATGGGTGGGGCGCAGGATATCATACACATCAGTGGCTGTGATGAAAACATATATCTTTCCATTCAACAGATGGAGGATCTTTTACACACCAGGTAGCTTTTCAGGTATTGGCATTCTGCCTGTGACATCTATACATACAATTCCTGATCATGAGGCTCATATAGAAGAATATATATTTTATATATAACACACTGTTCAAAAGTTTGGGGTCAGCAAGATTTTTTAATCTCTCATGCTCATAAGTCTGCATTTATTTGAACAAAAATAGTATAAAAATGTTACTACATTTTCAAGTAACTGTTTTATATTTTAATGTATTTTAAAATGTAATTTATTTCTTTTCAGCATCAATTTTCAGGATCATTACTAAAGTCTACATGAGCCTTCAGAAATCATGCTAATATGCTGGTTTAACTTATTATTTATCAATGTTGAAAACCATTGTGCTGCTTAATATTTTAGTGGAAACTATAATTTATTTTTTCAGGATTCTACTTAGAATTATAAATGATTAGTTTAATGCATCCTTGTTGAATTAAAGTATTAATTTCTTTAAAAAAAATCATTTTGCTGATTTTTGTAGTGTATGTCTTTTAAAGCCATATGCTAGCATTGTGTGAGGAAAATACTGCATTTAAGACATTATTCACTGAAAACCACATTTTTTTTTTGACCTTTTAAGAGCTTCACAACCATGATCACTATGAAATGCCGTTTTAGAACGACACTTGGAACGACATTTAATTTTTCAAGTGAACTGTAACTTTAACTGTTTGGTTTGCTGTTTAATTACATTTCAATAGAATTAGCTTCCACCCACATCTGCTGACAGCAGGACATTTCTTCTGAGTTACAGCAATTATTCTGACCAGCATATAGACTATTAATCCAAACGTGCAAAGATTGTATCATTTATATGTGGTTGAAGCGCTCACGTTGCTGAGGTAGCTACAGTGTGGCTTTTCCATTTGTTTGGCTTTGACTGAAAAAGGATGAACGTTTACGTTCCTCCATTCACAGTCACTTTTTGGCATTCATTAGAAGTAAAACTATTTTATTTTAGGCTTTTAGATTGGAGGTAATGGTAAACAAAGGAGCTTGTACCTGGAACAATATGACGAAACCTAACCGAGCCGCTAGAATCGACCAGTACTGTTTGGAGAATTGGTAAGGCTCAGTCGACCACGGCGGTTCTCTGTAGTCCTTGTACCTAAAATGAGCAAAAAGGACAGACATCCCGAGTCATTTAGGGCTAATTCATCTCCAGCAAGGATCCGTTTGCTGGTTGGCAATAAAAATAAACAGAAAATTTAAAACACATGCTTCTAGCAAGGCTACAAAGGGCAAAACAACTCAACAGCATTATTAATCATGACGAGGACATTTTAAGTGCAAAAGAAGGAATTGTATCTTTGTTGTTTCACTTTACAACTACTTGTGGACTTGTTTACTTGTGTATAAAAGTGGATTTTTTTTCCTGTTCAGGATGCTCTGACAACTGTTACTTTTACTTTTTAATCACCAAAAAGGTTCAAATAAATAATATTTATATTTATTAGTGAGTCATTCTGTAATTTAGGGAACATTTCATTTTCAGCAAAAACAAAACTGCATTTTAAGGGACATAAAGGAAATTTCAAGCAAAACGGAAAAACACAAACCATACGTGTGAGATCATAGTATCTCTCTTAATGGATAAAATGATATTTCTGAAAAAAAATAGCATTATCATCAATGGACATGAAATGTACCCTAAATTACAGAATCACCCTAGTAGTTGTAGTAGGAGGAGACAATCTTGCCCATGATGATTGAGAACTGAGCATATTTTGATTATATCTTCAGGCCTAATTCATTAGAGCAGGCTGCTCCGAAAAGTTTCGATTTCCTCTATTGAATTATGAAAAGTAAACTCTGAGTCTTTAATAACCCACTACAGAGCTTGATTTCATGGCCATATACAGTAATCTACATGGAATGTGTTAGGCTGGTTTTGATTTCCTCAGACAGTCGAATATCTTCATCTGAAGACATGGTCCCTGGGGTGAAGTCCTTGTTTGGTTATACAAGTCCAGAAAGGGCAAATATGGTGCAGTAAAAACATGGGCTTGATTTGTTCCTCGACCCTATTTTAGAACGCTGACAAGCTTGCTCTCTTGCTCCCTCTTCATCTATCTGTCCTCTTAACAGACTGGGGGTCAAAGGAACCCAGACATCAGATTGCCACAACTCTTTGGTCCGAGCAGCAACAAACGAGCGTAATCTCGTTCTCAACTGCTTGGAGCAGAAAAAGCAGACAGGTTCTGATAAAAGCACTTTTCTTGACATGCTTCTGATCTGTTGTGAAGGCCGCCCGAGATAATCAAAGCAGTGGTGAGATCTCACACTTCAGGGTGATGGAGTCCCATCTAGAGGTTTTTCTCCCTCTCCCTTTCCTCCACTTCAGTGTGAGGGTTGTTTGCTATCCCGATCTGGAAATAATTCTTTCCAGAGAACTGATGAACACAATTACTTTCACTATCAACACAAGCAAACAGCACTGCTTCATTAGAAAACAATTATTCACATTAAGACGGTTTATAAAACTAATTAGGCCCACACAGAACCTGCGCATGTTCTTCCACATTTTCTGCTCTGATTTTGAAATCTACAGAATACTGTGGAACTTGTTAAGATTTTGTAAAATGCATTAGAAGTTATAGCTATATCTAATGTAAAGCATCTATAAGGCGTGACTTTTTATGAGCGACAGTTGGATTCTGCAGAAGTCTATTCACTACCAAGCCCATAAGGAATCTGTGAGAGTGCAACAGATTTCCAAAGAATCAAATGTAAGCTACCCTTCCTATGTGGTACAGTTCTTTGTAATTTATGGTTGAATTAAGTAAGCTGAATTGGATAGGCTTGTTGATTGTTTATGACTCTATTTGTACATACTGTACCGTTTGTTTTGCCCTCCTGTCTGAGTTTTCCACATGCAGGTGGGGGAAATTCTGATGAAGAATACATGCAATCTCCCCAGGCGCCATCCAAGAGAGGATCAGTACGTTCAGACCATAATAGCTTCGACACATGTTTATTTCAAATACGATTTAAGAGCTGCAAATGAGGGATCCTACGGCTGTTTATGGCCTGTGCGCTGTCCAACTAAGAACCATTTTGATGTGAACAATCAGTTTGCTCACAACTACTATTCCATTATGAACGAACTGTCTGTGGTTGCATGTTTTATAAAAGCAACAGGCAGCCGTGCTTTACCACAGGAAATGGATCTTCATTAAATTGTTTGATTTATTAATAATACTTATTGTTTCCAACCTGCAGAATGTAATGTCTTTGCCGAGACCGGAGATGGAAGGCACGGTTCCTGGTTTAAAGTTGCTGACATTAAAGTAAGAGAGCGTGTGGTTGATGAAGCCATGCATGGTCCCCGTCTCGCTGTACATGTACTGGTAGACCAAGCGAGGGATGAAATCTGACGTGAAGGAGATGACAAAGGCCTGAAATGATAAAATAACAGGTAAGAGATCAAACTATGTAATTAATATGTAAAAGCAAGAAGCAGAACTTTTTCTAAAACTATAATCAACTGTAAGTCTAGACCAGGGTTATTAGTTAACTCAAACTAAAACAATAAAAATACATTTTCGTTACTTAAAATAAAAATAACCTTAATTGAAATAAAATTTAAAAACCTCATATTATTTTATTTTAGCTAGCTGCTAAAGTGACAGTTTTCATTTTAATTTACAGTAGTCAACATTTGAAGTGGAGTTGTCCTAAAACCAAAACAATACCCGTTCTCTTCTTTGACAACTTTGATGAACTTTTTTGATCCAAAATTGAAATAAAACCGAAAATATAAAAATGAATTTAAAATATGAATGAAAACTATAATAATACTAAAATAACACTGGTCTAGACCACTAAGGAAAGCATAAAACTCTCATGCCGAGTGGTAATGTGTGGTATTTAATTGGATTGGAGAGGCAATTTATAGCTGTAACATTAAACGAATAATTGATTTCCAAAAGAACAACACAGCTGGAGTGAATCAGATGTCGGGCTTCTGAGTAAATGTGGCTTTCTTAATGAAAGTTCAGAGAGAAGCTTACTGGAATGCTCTTCTCTTATTGGGAAAATGACATCTATTAAAATAAATCTGCTGGAAGTTTATCGTTCAATTTCGTGTATGAGAGAAATGCATAAAGCGAACCGTACAGGGGAAAGAACATCTGTACAATTCTAGAACAGAAATTGTCACAAATTGATTTCATCCATGAATAATGTGAACTCAAGCAAGTAATTACAAACAATCTTGGTCATCTAAGTCTTATGAAAACAATACCAATGATGCACCCTGGGGTCTTTATGAATCCCTATGGTAAACTTTCCATAAAGACGACTTATATGACTAGCATGTGGTAAGCAACAGAAACTCACATTGATGATGACTGAGAACTTTCCCAAACCACTCAAGATGTTGTACCAGATACCTGTGTGGGGAAACAATTCAGTTCAGAGGTTAAATTAGTAGATCCGAGTATTATTAAGAATATGCAAGTCAATTGTTGTGGTGTAAATATTAATGCAAGTTTTTCACCAATATCTTTGGCCCTAATGGCATCTGGCCTGCGAAGCTCCGTGACAAACTTCTTGGCGTCGAGGCGGATCTCGATGACATTGTTTAAGAGGGCGAAAAGCGGAGCCAGCGGGAATGAGGCCACAAAGAGCGACACGAAACCAAACTGAATGACTGCAGAATGACAAACAAACAAACATGGAAATTACATGCTGAGACATTTTGATTACAAATTGAAGTTTAACTGATAGAGCTGTAGGAAAGCTGTTTATTGTCAGACAATAAGGATTAAATATTGATTTTATGCAACCATTCAACAGTTTTGGGGTTGGTGATATTTCTCTTATGCTCACCAAGGCTGCATTTATTTGATCAAAATCACAGTAAAAACTGTAAAATTGTGAAAATTTTTAATGAAATTTATTCCTGTGATGCAAAGCTGAATTTTCAGCATCATTACTCCAGTCTTCAGTGTCACATGTTCATGCAGAAACCAGTCTAATATGCTGATTTGCTGCTCAATAAATATTTATTATTATTATGTTCCACAAATCATTGTAACAATGGAAAAACCACTACTTATTTGATGTGGTGATTTTCTAGGAACAGACTGTGTCTTTCTACAGTAACTTGACATTACCAGCATGGGTGTCAAGCACAAAGCTGATTATTTGTCAATCAACAACACATGGAACATAAGCCTTGTGGGAAACTGCATTTCCTTCTTTGGCTTGACTGACACATGGCTTTTTTTCTGTGCAACATGCAAACAATGGCTTCGAGAGATCAGGCTGGAGGGTATCCTACATAAACATCCATTCGAATGGGTCTCATTCTCCCACTCTCACTGAGAATATCTTTCACAGTATGTAGGTGGTGATCTCCCTCCAGTGTAATTACTGAAGGTCTTGAGATCATCTTCAGTTTCTCCCCAGTCATTTCTTTGATTTGAAGAGTCTCATAAGTGTTTCTTGTATGAAGAACTTGAAAAAATAGAAAATCTGTTTTACTTGGCAGTGGATTAAAGCATCTATACATTTTCGAGGAAAGACTAAGGTGCAGGTTTTATCACGCACAGGTCTCTGATAGACAGTTATGCAACTCGCCTGCACTTCAGGGACTAAACCGTCCCACATCAAACCGCACAATCAACAGTCACAATAGGGAACCATAATAAAATCTACAGATCATATAATTACAGAATAAAGCTCTTGTTGTGTACCTGCATTAAATTTTATATAGCAAAACACATAAAATGAAAACAAAAAATACACGACAGAGCTATTTCGAACAAAGCTGTTTCGAATCAAGTTGAAAGAAACTTTTTTTTTTTTTTTTTGCAAACATGTCAGGAAAAATCAGTCGGCGTCTTACGCTTTCAGCATAATTGGGTTGTATAAATGCAGGATGAATAATAGTAATTCAAGTTTGCATTGGTGTTCAGATGTTTAACTTTGCTGTTTACCCACTAGGCTTTCAGATCTTTTGCAGACGCCTTCATGTCAACTTACATAAACACTCAGTCAGTTGTGTATCACCGTAAGCCACATGTTAGCGAATGTAGGCCCTTTCCCGATTCTAAACACAGCTGTAAAACAAATGCTTGGGCTATTGGCCTAATTCACATGTTCATTCATAATTCTGACCCTTAAAACCATCACAAACTCTAATAACTGAGCGTCTTTCGTAAAACACTGGGACGTGTTAAATCTAGAAACTTATGCATTCCTCCAACAACAAATCCTGTGGTTCCTGCCGAAGGGGATGAGTTAGATTAACCAGATGTTTTCTCACAGCTCTTCACCCTGAGGATGCTCTACTTTCACTTTTACACAGAGTGGAGTGCCACTCACTCATCTCCATGTATTCAGGTGTGAGTCCGTCAAAAGGTTCCAGGTCATAGTCCAGGTGCCACTGCTGGCGGCGACCCGGCTGCTCCACAATCTCCTTGGGCGCCCGCTCTTTGTCCTTGAGTGTGCGGCACAGCTTCTTCAGCTTTCTAAAGCGGGAAATGAGAGGTGAAAGAGAGCGATACAGAACGTAAACACACAAACCGTTGCTATAAACTTGACCTTGCAGCTAAAACGACCCAGATTTGATAGTCAAGTGTCAGGTTTGTTTCTAAGAACTGCATAGGAATTTTATGCAGACATATCACGTGCTTTGTTTATATTTACATAACTATTACTATTGCTTATACTGTACGTAGAGTTGGCGGTTTTTCAAATGCAAACGACTGCACTTAAACACATTCATACATTTTAATTACGTGTGTGTGATTTTTATATATATATATATATATATATATATATATATATATTTTATATAATACATTCATATAAACTATACATAAATTGCATATTAATTATTGAAAATTTTATAAATACACATTCTAGGATCATGGTGGTGATTTTTGCCCAGGCAAACACCACTCATTTCGTTCAGGAAATTGTTCTTCTAACATCATATTAAACTCGCTTTTGGTTTCCGAGCTTTAACTTAATTTAAATTCCTTTGTGTGATTCAGTTCAGTGATCTGGCATGTGAATGAACTTGCAATGGCATGAATCTTGGCCAGACGTTCCATGATTTATTGGTATAACCACACGCAGGGGCGTACAGGAGACAGATCGGTGCGTCTGATACATACATACACAGAAGACTAAGAAAAACTCTCTGGAAATCTCATTATTGTACACATCTGTTCGCTTTGTTTTGGATTTTCCTTCAAACCGCACATACACTGTCTGTTCCAGTCGGGTTACATGGAAAAGAATAAAATCAAACAGAATGCAAAACTCTAGCACAAATCTGTTGATTAGTCAAGCAATACAGAGCTTATTAAATCTCTCAATTCAATGCTAAAACACATGGACAGCATGACTAGAGGTCCTACGTGTGTAGGACCCTATAATACCTAAAAGAGCAAGTGAAGATCACAGGACCTTCAGGTGACCATAAATAACTCCCAAAGTGTTGGAGCTAGTTCACATTTAAAGACAATCCTCTCATAAACTTCTCAATAAGCAGTCTGGCATTTCAAAGACACAAAGAAATGGTTGCTTGCATAAGTGAGTTTAGAAAATTAGGAAAATAGAACTAATGACCCATGTTGTACAATTCAAAAGCTCAAGGTAACAGGATATATATCACCATAAAAGCACACCACCAAACATGTTAATTACTGCCATGAATCACGACCACAACGTACTTTTGATCCAATTTAACCTGAGGTTTTATTCCAAGTCATTAAGTCATTAAGGAATGTGCATAGACATCACTCTAGATTCAAGGCTTCACGTTTGGAGAGTCCTCACCAGAAAAGCAAGTGCAAGAGCATGACAGCTCATGTTGGCCTGGCCAAATATAGTGGACGAAATGGTCCGTATGGTCCATCCATCTATAGCCTATTAACGCTCCCAATAAAACCCTCCAAATGCATCTGCTGCATTATTTAGTCTCCAAAACTACAGCCTTTTCCAGCACATTACTTTTTAATGCACTCCTTTGTATCATAAGTGCTTTCCTCCATCCGTGATAAAGCTCTCGTTTACCAGCTGTTGAAATGCATTTGCATTTGAGAATGCTCATAGAGTCACACGCAATCTCCTACTGGTGAACAACAACTGGTCAATGACAATTAAAACAGACTTTAAAGAGATCACCCAAAATCGAAAATTCTGTCAATTATTCACCCTCGAGTTTCTTTCATTAGATAAGAAGATACTTTGAAGAATGTTGGTAACCAAACAGTTGACGGTAGCCATTGACTTCAATTGTATTTTTTTCAATACTATGGAAGTTAGTGGCTACCGTCAATTGTTTGTTCACCCAAAAATGAAATTTGTCATCATTTATTTACCCTCGAGTTTCTTACATCTGTTGAAAAACAAAAGAAGATACTTTGAAAAATGTTGGTTACCAAACAGTTGACGGTAGCCATTGACTTGCACAGTATTTTTTCAATACTATGGAAGTCAATGGCTACCGCCAACTGTTTGGTTACAAACATTCTTCAAAATATCTTCTTATGTGCTCAACAGAAGAAAGATACTCTCACAGGTTTATAACAACTTGAGGGTGAGGAAATGACAGAATTTTCAATTTTGTGTGAACTGTCCCTTTAAAAAGACAGGCTTTTGAACATATAAGGCTGTTTTTAGCATGCACATTAGTATAATATAGCAGTATGGCATTGGTCTGTGGGGAGATTAGATCCATTAAGTAGGTCAGGTCTCTGTGTGAGGGGGATATCAAGTCATTCTGACCTCCATCATGGTACGTTGGCACCAAAGTCCACTTTTGTGCCTTCCGCCCCAAAAAAGAAAAAAAAAAATTAAGGTGAGTATTTATAGAAGTGAACAGGAGAATGGGTTTGACTTTGTACTCCTCTTACGGACTGTATTACTTTTTTGATTTGCATTCTTAAATGAACTACTTTTGAACTCTGAGGTAAAACTGGAGGATCGAAAGGTCATTTGCAATGACAACATTGTGGAACATGCCAGACTTTTTGGAGTGTTTTTACATGCTCACACATGGTTTACAACTAGAGTAAGAGCAAAAAAAGACAGAGCTGCCGTAAAAGACTAGTGAACTGGAGTAGCTGTCAGTCAACTCATGTGAGTTGCTGTTGTAGCTTGTAAATAGACGTTTTAGGGTTGCACGCTACCAATAAAATGTGCAGCAGGGAACAAAATGCATTCCTTTGGAGTTCCTTGAGTGTTTCTGGCCAGTTGCGTGAGTTTAAATTGACCAAAACGCGTGACAAAGATGTGGAGATAAAGCACTCTGATTAGTCATACGGTGAATCATAAATGAAAGCGTTCATGTTTATCAGATAACTCACAACCAACTGGATGTATCATTCATCAAAGAGATCCACCCGGAAATGGATGTGAGGAAAATATGAACTGGTGTTCTTGTGAAGGACGAGGAAAAATAGGTTAAAAAGGGATTTCCACAAAATGGAAAGTCCACTCAGACTCAGAGGTTCATTTCTGCACCCAGGGGAAACCATGTCCCAGATTTTTGCAATCGTATGCTTGTGCATTAATGCATGCATGCCACACACACTAGGCACTCTGCAGCACAAATGACACCTGCCATAATTTGTCTGTTTATATGTGCTGCAAGTACAGACTTCACTCCATATATTCCATCAACATCAGTCACACTGATTTGCATTTAAACATTAATGACGTGATGCACCACTTGTGCAAACATGTGAAATGAGACAGGAATCCAGCTTATTAGACTACAAGGAGAAGCATGTCAGAAAGTTTGCCTGCGTGCAAAGAGGGAGTAAAAGGAATTGAAGAAAAGAAAAAAACAGCAAAATAAGGCAGAAAGGCATTGGAGCGGACAGTGGGAGCAAAGCCCACCTCACTATTCCGGGATTTCCTGGTCTATAAACCAACTTCGACAGGAGCAGTGTTTACCGTTTATCTGAAGGAATGATCTTTCTAAGGTTTCCAGATAGAAAAGCTATTGCGTTTAGTGGCAGAGAGTGTTTTATGAGATTCACGGAGAGGAGCAGGAACTTACGGAATGCCGATCTCAAAGATGTTATTCTGAATAAGCTGCTTCCCCAACATGATGATACTGAGCTGGATACAGAGTTCAATCAGACAGCCACCAGGAGCACACTGGGAAGAAAACATAAATGATGTTTTGACAGTGTCACGTTGAGTAGGGTTGCAGGATTTGGGGGGAAAAACATTTTTCTCATAAAAACTGTGATTTAAAATGTGATTATATTGTTTTTACTGTAATTATTATTATTAAATAAGACTATTAAAACAAAATGAAGATATATTACTATTGTATTATTTTTCTGTAAATATAATGTATTAAATTAACTAAAAATACTAAAAATGAAAAAAATCAAATCAAATCAAAGTGAAAATAGTTTTATTTGCTTTCGGTTTTATTTTGATTCATCGTGCAGACTTGATGTTGAATATGACAATCATTCAGGATACAACAAAAGCAAAACCGTACTCACCTCTTCCATACGGTAATCATTGAAGACATAAACGTAGTCACCGGGGCGGCCTGCAAACCTGTGAAAACCCACGAGTAAGGGTCATGGGATTTGTCTCGACCCAAGAAAGGAAGTGCCAAGGCTCACATGCCTTAATCTTATTTGAAGCCAGATGTTTGTGCTGCATTCAGACTTCACGTTTGTGCCAGAGGTTGAATATGTGTGGGTTTGTGTGCTTTTCTCTTTCTTCAGCAATTAACTATGGTGTTTTTATGGTCTAACTTGTCCACATACCTCCCTTTGAAGAAGGCCACATAGAAGATGGGTGCATAGGCATTCATGAACTTCAGGAGGAAAGCCTTCAGAATCAGACGCTCCTCAAAGTTGGTCTCCGTTTTAGGGATCTCTGCAGACACGTGAATGAAATTATTTGGGATTTAAACAGATATGTTCTGGATAAACTGCACAGCATTTCAAAAGCTTGTTGTTCTGACAAGTATAATAAACATGGGTGACTTGGGAAATTCTCCCAACATGTTTCTGTTTAGCAACTTCTGTTCAGCAGGTTGAAGGTTGAGAAACAGAGCTTTTCAGAAGACCATATGGTTACATTTTGAGTCGGGATTACATGTTTTGTGGCATTCCCTAAATCTTAATCTGCCACAGCAGATTACAGACAGCAATTTTGGCAATACATTCACCATATTTCAATGTATTCATTAACAGGGCACTCTCAAAAATGAGCCCAAATTCCAGTAAGTCTGGTAAAATATATATTTAAAACAAAGCATGACTGGTGAGTTTGGAAGTAGGTTAAAGCATTAGGGTGAGCCACACTGCATGCGGTCAGACTTTAAGAGTGAAAATCAAAGAAGTACGGGAAAATGTATGTCTTATTCACGAGATGATAACACATGCTTCCTTCCCTACATATCCACAGAGACTCTCATTTATTAAAACGTCTCTTAAGGAAATCTCAGTGATGACTAACTGACAAGCCGCGTTTTCTCCAGTGTTCCTGGAATGGCTCAATCAAAAATTCATGTCATGTGAATGGGCAAAGAGGGGAAGGAGGACATCCGAAAGAAGGGAAGTTGACCAGAAGTGGTAATTTAGCAACAAGGCAGTGGTAAAATCTCACCCAGTTCTGTAAGCCAAGCAGCCACCATTCCGTAGATCTCGTCCAGGATAAGGATGACCACCAGGTTGATGATGACAGCGGTGGCCGTGACTGTGACCCTTACATTGGACTTGACCTCTGGATCCGGACTCATCGCCATGAGGGCAGAGATAGTGATGCGGTAGATGATGACACTGAAGACGGCAGAGCACGTCACTCCAAACTACATGGAGAAAGGAACACGCAGAAATAGAAGAGAAAAGAAATATGGACAAGCACAAAAACGTTGCACCAGACAGGAAGGATAAGGCTTACCATGAACAGAATGGAGGAAATGTTGATTAAATATCCAGGCAGTCTGTCCCTCCATGTTAGCTTCTCATGTCCAGTCTGTGATGGGAGAAAGACACTTAAAGTGACTAATGGAACTATGCATGTATGTATTTCTGTGTTTCTGGGAGCTACGCCTCTTTATTTTGCATTTTTTTGCAATCTCAGCTACTTTTATAGTGACTCGGAACAAGCCTATTGGGGAAATAATTTGGCTGCCCACTTGTGACAACATGACAACATTAAGGCCATTAAAACCTCTCCTTCCTGTAGAGTAACTTCTGTACATTCCGTACATTCAAGTGATAGATCATATCTTAAAAACATCCGGCCAACAGGTCAAACCTATTTTAATGACCAAAACAACCTGAATATGACTCTTTTGCATTTAGATCAAACTTAATCAAGCTAAAAACAACGTCAACAGTGTGCGCTAAACTTGGCTGCACAGTCAGCAGTGGATTGAGGGTGGTCTGTTCCCACTGGGGTTAGTCTTCCTTCATTGTCAAGCTTTGGACAGCAGATCAAGAGGTATGTCCCTCTGAGGAATACGTATTAGATGACAAACAGCTGAAAATGGATTCAGATTTAGTTCTGTGGAAATCGGAGGGAAATGAATTAGCAAGCCACAGGAATGTTAAACGGCAGCTTATGTTCCTTTTAAGTCATAGAAAAATGTCATTACAAAAGCATCATACAATCGAAAGAGTGTTTGACAAGAATTCTGAGCCAGTTTTTCTAAGTAACAAGAGCACAAATAGTTCTTACTGTTTACTATAGCTAGTATTTAAGGCGACATCCTTATTGAAAAGAAACCTCAAAAGTGATTGGTTTGATGTTTAACGTTCTTTCTCTAGAAGGTTATATCTGAGGTTATAATGCTGCTACTTATACTCCAAAATGCACAAGAATACAAACCGCACCTAAACACTGGGTGAAATAGTTTGTTTTTAATTAGATGGAATGATTTTTGATGCTTTTTAGTAGTGAACAAAACATCTCCCTCAGATTTGTTGCAATGCATTCTGGTATTGCCTTATCTGTGCAGGATATATACAATGCTGCATGATTATAATTTGGCCAAAATGCAATTTTGCTGCCTACTTGGAGCAGATTTTGCATTGGGAGCGAGCCTATGTTTCTGTCTAGTTAGAGTTTGAAACAGAGCCCATCTCATAGTTGTTGATGAATGGAGATTTAGAGGGTTTTGCAAAAACCCGGTAGCAAATGCGGTCAGTGTGACAAAACAGTTCGACAAAATCTACCTCTTGCAGTTGGGCTCATTATGAGGCAAACAGCACCACCTAGCATGGTGCGTGTCTAAACCCTGGCACCCAGGAAAAGTCACAGAACCCGGAGTGTAACCAGGCACAGCTTTCGAGATGCCACAGCTTTAGGGTCTCCAGAATAAAGAATATGGGTCACGCAATTTTGCCGTTAATCATAATCCACAGGCTTGGCTCACAAACCCTCACCCAGTAATGAGAGGAATTGCTGCAGGTCTGCGGTTTCACCAGTTACTGACTCTTCATTAAGATGCATGATGCTATTTAGTGACAGGATGTGATACCCTCTTAAAATGCATTAATATCAGAAGAGGCCAAGTTCATGGGAAACCTCGCTGGCACAAGGACAAGCAGAGATGCACATTTGAAGCTAATGCCACAAATATGCTGTGAGGTGCCACAAGTATTTATTATATTATTATAACCTTTATTTTACCAGGAAAGAAGCACATTGAGATTAAGAATCTCTTTTACAAGAGCGTCCTGGCCAAGACTGACAGACACAGCA
>JAFVLL020011201.1:0-87500 GCA_021397915.2 Tor tambroides
TGCTTTTATGCTTCCTGGCCGATTACGTCACCCGCCCGTGACGTCTCGCCCTTCCATTGGACAGATTACACATGTGATTCAGAGCGCGGTCACGCTGGAGGCGTTCCCCTAGCGCTTCGACGCAGCTCGAGTTCCTGGAAGGGAACTGCGTTAATGCGCGATAAAATAATTGTCAGCGTTAATCAATTAATGCGTTAACATGATAATAACGCATTAACTTTCCCAGCTCTAGTTTTTTTTTTTTTCTGCAAATGCACACTGTAATTTAGTTCTTAACAGCAGTGCAGTTACATAACACAATATTAAACTATTTATTGTGTATATACAAATCAGCATATTAGAATGATTTCTGAAAAAAAAAGATTCCAATAAAAAAGTTATTTTAAATTATAATAATATAATATTAATAATGAAAGTAGTAAGTAATAAGTAATAGTAAGTATTAAAAATTATGGTAACACTTTACAATAAGGTTCCATTTGTAAACTTTATTAATGCATTAACTAACAATGAGCAATACATTTGTTACGTTATTTATTCACCTTTGTTAACGTTAGTTTATTAAAAATACAACTGCTCATTGTTGGTCCATGTTAGCTCAGGTCCATTTACTAACATTAACAGATACAACTTTTTTTATTTTAATAATGTATTAATAAATGTTGAAATCAACTTTAACTAAGATTAATACATGCTTTAGAAATATTGTCATCATTAGTTTATGTTAACTCATGTAGTTAACTAATGTTAACGAATGGAATCTTATTGTAAATTGTTACCGACATAAAATTAAAAATACTTAAGTAATAAATGTGCAGTAATAATAATAATAATAATAATAATAATAATAATAGTGTAATAATATTTACAATATTAAACTGTAATAATTTATTGTATTTATATCAAATAAATATTGACAACTGAATCCTGAGCATAAAAGACTTCTTCTAGCTGCCTTTACATTTTTATATGTTAAGGTGTCTGCTGAATGTCATGAGTGTCACAAAGCATTTGAAGTATTTCAAAAAAAAAAAAAATATTCATTTGCTCTCTTGCAAGGACTTGCATGTCCATCAAAGAATTCAAATCTCATTCTACTCAACATTTTTTCTCGGAAATGAAAATACCATTACCCAAACTTGCATTGTACACCTGTCCAGAGGACTGAAAACCTTTTTGGTATCACAGCATTCCACCAGAAAAATGTGAAACGATGACCTTCAAATGACGTGAGTGTTGCCAGACAGGAAAAGGTTGCCATACTATACACTATGCATTCCAATGCTTCAGCAACTAAATGTGGGACTTTCTTCTCAGTTCCAATAGGAATTAGGTCTTATATACCATGAAGAAACAATCCGTCTGCACGATGCGCAAAGGTATGGAGACATAAATACACATGCACGACTCAAGGACAAAGGTTGGAGAGCAATAAATAGATTTCGCTGAGTGGAGGAGGCTAACACGTAGACATGCAAGACACATACAAGCATAAACGCTCAGAAAGAGCAATGTGCCACCTTCCTTGTCCTTGTTATTGTGGAATGGAAAGCTTTATTGTGATTACCAATGGAGAATAAAGACTTGCAAATTCACTAAGCAGTGCTCTGTATTTCAGCACAAAAACCAAAGTAAACCAGTTTAAACTTCTTTCTATGCCAGTCTAGCTCTATGCCATGCATGAGTCATTGTACTTTACAGAGTAAATCTTTCCTTCTTTCAATGGCTTATTTGTGCCATATTCAGGAAAGACATTGTATTGATAAAACAAACCAATCCAAGCCTCTCTACCTGAAATACATATTCAAATTCAATGAAAAGATCCTGGCTGTGGGATTTTTCAAGATGAGAATCCTGCAGAAAAGGTGTAAATTTGCCAACTCAGGCTCACTGGAAAATGTGCCTCTACAAACATTTTTGCAAAAATCCAAAAACATTCAATATAAATACAATTCACTGCAAGTTTCAGCTGAAATTAACAGGTTGTAAAAAACCAACAACTTTAATTCCTTTTCATGCAAATTATAATGATCGGATGAATGATCAGTTGATATTCAATCATACCGATAATCAAGTTGTCACCTCAAAACTCTTTTACCATAGTGCATTATTTCTAAATTAATACATTTATAGAATATTACATGATTTCTGAAGGATCATGTGACAGTTAAGACTGGAGTAAATTATATTTTTTAAATATATTCAAATAGTCATTTTAAATTGTAATAATATTGTATTACCACATTTTTGATCAATTAAATGCAGCCATGGTGAACAAAGAAGACTCAACGACCCCAAACCTTTGAAGTGTAGAACCAAACAACTTTTCTAGGCCACAGATATGACTGGGCTGTTCAACTTATGTGATTGTACATCATTTTTTCCAAAAGTACTATTCATTTGTTTTGTGCACATTTATGAAATGACTACAGTGACACTCTTCCAGTGTTCGCTTTTCTCTAAACAAGTATCTGATGTGGTTTATTGTACAAATCTAGACTTTCGGTTTCACAAACGCAGAAACATATTCCCACGAGAGTGTCACAGATAGCTCAGTGTCTACGCTGTGGTGGGCACAGGGAATGAAAGCAAGTTAAAAAACAAAACCAAATTCAACTCCCTGCTCTAATTATAGTTGTGATTTGAGAGTACAGTGTGTAGGAGAGTGGTCACCTGTGGTGTGCGTATATGTTCAGTAGGTACTCCATAATGAATAGGCTGTTTTAATGAGCACTAAGAGTTTTTCTGAGGGAGTGGGTGGACTTTCTTAAGAAGCAAAATTGGATCGTGCAGGCACTAATGAGACACTGGAAAACTGCACCGGACCGTGTACCATCAGTCTGTAGTGATTAAAAGAGAACATATATTCAATAAAAGGATACATGCTCATATTTAGAGACAGCTTTCGATTCAAAGACCAGATAAAGCCCCTAATAAATCTCTTGGCATTCACACTGGCAATCTGGAGAGGATGACAAACTGATCTGGGGTTACAGCTGACATCCAATGACTCAAAGTCCACCTGCCATTCTGGAAATGCAAGGACACATAAAATGCAACATACAGTCTCTTTATAAATCCTATTTTGATTAGAAAACCAAGTAGGTGTATGACAAACTACTGTTTAAAAGTTAATGTAAGATGTTTTGTTTTAAAAAAATTATATACTCACCAAGGCTGTATTCATTGAATAAAAAATACAGCAATATTGTGAAATATGATTACAATTTAAAATAACTGTTTTCTATTTGAACATATTTTAAAATATAATTTATTCTTGTGATGGCAAAGCTGAATTTTCAGTAGCCATTACTCCAGTCTTCGGTGTTACATGATTACTCAGAAATAATTTAATATGCTTAACACTTCATATAATTATATATAATTCTCTCTCTATATACACTGCCCTCCAAAAGTTTGGAAACGCCCTAGAAAAGTGGGGTTTTGGACAATATTGGCATGAATCCTTCTTAATTTGTGATAATTTTGCACTGATAAGGGACAACACAAACTACGAAAACATATTTTATTACATAAACAGTTTACACAAAGAAAAAAAACTTAAATTTTCGATTCATCAGAATATCCACCATTAGCAGCTATTACAGCTCTGCATAATCTGGGCATCCGAGCTGTCAGTTTATTTAAACATTGACTTTGAATTGGCAATCAGTTGTTGAAGCTACAGTATTAAGGTGTGCTGACCCAAAAATCTTTTAAAAACCTGGGCCAAGTTTAAACCAGTAACCAGGCATCACAGCTGGCAAAGGGGCATGTCTGACTTTGACATGTATATATATATTGCCATTATTATGTTTTATTGCTGGTCTTCAATGATAATGTCAAGTTACGTATTTGTATGTATTTGCACCAAAAAATGATAAGGATTTATGCTGATATCGTCCAAAACCAGACTTTGCCAGGGGTGTTTCCAAACTTTTGGAGGGCAGTGTATATATAATTCTCTCTCTCTCTCTCTCTCTCTCTCTCTATATATATGTATATAATTCTACTGTTCTACTGATCCTACATATTTTAACAGTAGTGTACCTGAAGAAAGCTAGGCATTCCTATTCATGGATGATTTTTTTTCCCGCACATAAAGATGATAAAAAATACAAATGTGTAAAAATGTGCAATAACAATAAATGTCTCAAAATACTGGCTAGCTTGGGAGATCTTGACAGAGAAACAGAAAAGTGTTTGCTTCAGCTTTAAAATAGAAAGAGTAAACAGCGCCGTGATGTCTCAAGTATGCTTTAAATTAGAGCAGACCGTTAGTTAATGTGTCCCGCTGGTACACAAACACACACGTCCATTAAAGCTTTTCAACTGAAATCACTCTCAAACAAATGGGGAACACTAAGAGCAGAGAGTGCATTTGGCTTTTGGTTTATTCATGACAAAACCACTGCAAAGGCAGACGCTGCAATGGTCCCACAATAGAGTGCGAGGGCATCTCTCAACGGGGTTGCTGTCATGGTAAAAGAAGTCAGGTCAGTCAGTAACACAGCTACATTCAGACCACAGACTAGTCTTGAGTTCAGTCTTTTTTGTGTATGCTTACCACGTTTAGCAACAAAATTATTAATCAACTAAAAATACAACAAATACAGGTAACACTAGGGACCAATTCTCACTATTAACTAGTTGCCTATTAGCATGCCTATTGGTTGTTTATTAGTACTTATGAATCACATATTCTGCATGACCATATTCTACATCCTTGATCCTACAAAATACCTAAATTTAACAACTACTTTACTAACTATTAATAAGCAGCAAATTAGTAGTTTATTGAGGCAAATGTCATAGTTAATGGTTTGTTAATAGCAAGAATCGGACCTTAAAATAAAGTGTGTTATAAATATATAATATGTTTGCAACAGAATGGACATCATATAAACTCAAATATGCTCTAATCTCACAAAATCCATGTGGACATTGAAAGATTATCTTTCCAGGGCTTGCATGAAATCAGCATCATTAACGTCAGTGTTTAAATTAGCTCTTCCTGTGCAGTTCTATATTTCACTGCCTCTTCTTGTCCAGCTCACCGAGCCCACTTTGATATCCTAATCACGGCTTCGGGACAAAAACGAATGTCACAAGTGTTTACTTTCTGTCTGAGACACATTGATTGATTAAAGATCTAGCAGACAGCAAAATAAATGGGTGGAGGAATGGAGGCTGGCAAAGGGTGTCAGTAAACAGTAATCATTCATTTGAGGAGATAATTTGAGCAGATAATTCGAACAGTCTTATAATCATGAATTTTTAATGCAGTTTTAAAGCCTGTATGCATTGGGAACAGTAACAACGGCAACTTTTTCAGTTACACATTTATTAAAAAATGTCTTTTAAAAAACAGAACCAACTGTGTCTACTACAGTGTACTGATACTTCATAAAGACGGAAGCAAGAAAGAGTAATTTTTTGCAGGTCAATTCACATTTTCTTTTATAGATGTGGCCTATTTGGTGACACCAATTGTGAAACTTAGCTTCTCAAACCCTATACTACAACTGTACTCCCTTGTGTGTTTGTTTTTTTAAGTATGTGGGCCTTGACCGGCGGTCTTGTGAAAGATAGCGTAATAATTATGGAGTAGATGAGACTGCAGCCATAAATCCAGCTGAGAGAGTCTGCTTCCAGGAGACCCACTGTGTTCCAGATACTTCAGCCCTGGAGACTGATTAACTCGCTGGCAAAAAGTGAGTCTACCAGCCTGAAAATGTCTGAGAGCTAGAGAATGAGGTGCATTAACAACAACCGGCAAGTGAAAAGGTCACCTAGCTACTCTTACAATGTTGGCACAACATTTTCTTCTCTACAGTTGGGTTCAAAAGTCGTAATTATATGGTAAAAAAGTGCTCAAACAAATTATTATATTGATACAATGTTATTTGTAATGAAAGATAATGCAAAATAGAAGCATTTTCACTAGTGGTATTAAAATTTTGAACCCCACTTATATAAAATGGCTCTATTGGTTGTTACAGCTCTGTCAATGCATGAGAAAATTTGTAAAATTTATCTTTATCTTGTTACTATGAGTCATGATGCTGAAGTGAACACAGCAAACATAAAGTATAACACACACACACACTTTTTTCACATCTTTAATTAAATGTACTGACAGCCTAACAAAGAAACTGTGAGTGTGTGTTTGCATCAGCATTATTGACACTCATTATTGAGTGTGAGGACAGAAATCACTAGTTCAATCTAAAGTGCAGGCAACACTGGATCTGCTCTGCGATAAAGCTGTTGGTAAACTTATCAACAAATGATCTTTTTAGCTCTTAACCCAAAACTTGCAACGTCAACTGAATGAGAGGAAGAGATGCTGAAACCATATTACTTGTGCTCTTAACCGTACTTCACCTCGCTTTGGTTCAAAAAGCAGTTGGCATTTGACCTTGTATGTGTCTAATGGGAGTGTTGCTGTGTTAGTTCTGTTTATCCTGTTACTCAGCACTTTGTTTAAAGACCACACCACCCTCCTCCCTTTAGTGCTAAAGCAAGCCATCAATATGCTATCGACCATGCTGCTTTCCTAATTCTTGTTTCTCTACACGTTCATGTCCACATTATATGTTGTATAAAGTATTAAACTCACAATTTTTAAAGATGGAATCATATTAGATAGTATTTCTTAATCAGAATATCACAATATGGGTAAAATTAAAAACAATTTGACCAGTTTTGCCCTTTTCACCATGTCAGGTGCTATATGCATGTAATACAAGTAGTATTACCAGAACTATTAGTATTAGTGAGGAATTCATTGAACTTAAGTTACATGATGTTTTGTGGTATTAGTTGGTTCTTCTCACTCTAAAATATCAATTTATATAAACATCTATCTATCTATCTATCTATCTATCTAAAATGTACTTGGATATAAACATCCAAGTACAACACAAGCACATTCATTTTGTACAAGTTACTAAATTCAAGTGGAACTGCATAGCAACTTTAGCACCAATATAATACAAAATGATAAAGTGTACATGCCCAACTAAAAAGAGATAAAATCTGAATATTGCCCACATTGTGCTTGGATTAACACAAAATATAATTTCACACTAAAAGGCTCAAATTCTTGATATGTGCCAAGAGCTGAGATGGGATCTGGAATTTGATTCAGGCCTGTCATATTAAAGAAAGCAAATATGTATGAGGCTCCACACACACGTGTGTGTGTGTGTGTGTGTGTGTGTGCACTTTTGCACAAATCTTTCTTCTTCTCCCACTGTTCTGAATATCAACCATTCCAGTCCAGTGGCCTGATGAATCCAGCAGGCAAAGGAGCATAAAAACTGACACGCTGCAACAACACAGAGTAAACAAGCCCTTTCAAACAGACTAGGGGACAGGAAGGCTAGTTTACAACACAAAATACAAAACATGCCAACATAATTAGCACAACTGGCCCATTTAAAATGCAAGTCACTGATGTGTCCAAATAAAGTATCTTATAAGCGCAATACTAGGTTTAAAATCAGATTTCCTCAAGCAAACACTGAGCCAAGTTTAAAGTGATGCAGAGACATTTGCACTTGCCAAAAATGCCATGTGAATAAAACCCTTCATACTCGGTTTTGCACCAAAGCCACAGTAACGGAACTGAGTAACGGAAAGGAGTTGTTTGCTTAACTTTTAATAGAGCGTACCAAACTTTTTTTAGGATGCTTCGGATGTTTATGTATGCTAATGCAGTATAATGTCTCCCACAGAGAGAGGGAACAGATCCAAATATTAGGCCCTGGGGAGGCAGAATGAAAGAATATCTCATTAGATGAAGAAGAAAGCAGATTAGTATGAAAAAAGGGGAGGATGTTGATTTTTCTAGTTTTAGATACAGCTGAGGGAATGTTAGTGTTATATATTTAGCAACATCTGCTTTGCACGGTCCTCCATTTTGAAATATGCATTTGATAACTTTCAGATTTAAATTCAACACCTGAAGAAAATTGTATAACCATCTCTAAATTCAAAATGTTTTTCACTGCGTCATGACCAAGCAACAAGTAATTTGTCTGTTCACACTGATAGTGTGAATCAAGTGATACAATCAGCAGAGCTGAATGAAAGAATCAGCTCCCTTTAAATTCATGAGTTGGAATTTTAATGAAATTGGCCATGTGCCACGAGACATTGAATTGGAATTGGAATTAAAAGGACAGAAAGTGGAATTTGCAATGAATTGCATTTTGAAGAAATGACTTTTCATTGCATTCTGGGAATTTAAATGTTCATCAAAACTGTCTTTCTATAACACCTGTAAATTTCAGACTTTATTTTATTTTAAGTCATTTAGCAGATCAAGAATAAAAATGAATCAACAAAAAAAAAAAAATGTCATGTCATTTGTCAGCTTTAGGACAGAAATTCAGGTTAAGAAGCTTGTGTTCATTGCCTAATTAGGATATGGTATTATAATTACTTGTAACAACCAAAAAAAACAAATAAATAATAATTTCAAAAAATCTAATTTAAATTTTGAACATTTAAAAAACCATAAGAGAAATGTGTCAGAGACATGGCACAGCAATTATTGCACATTGCCCACTGGTGCTCATGTGAAAACTGCAGGTTTGAGTCTGACCTGCAACATGTCTCAACCCCCAAAATTTCCTGCCACTCTCAAATATATCTTAATGTATTTAATATGAACAAAAACACATTTAAACCCACACTTAAGGTTAATCAGAGATTGTCCTTCCATTTTCGTCATTTACGAAGGGATGAGACTCTCTTCAGCGATTTTCCACACCACTGCACTTGTCTTTTCTCCACCTCCATGTTCATGCACCACCTCACTCCCTCAAGACAACCCTGCCCCCTCCTTCCATTCCCGGTGTGTGTTACCTAACACAGCAAGGACCAAACCACAAACAGAACTATGACACAAGCCTCCGCTCACGATAATTCAGATGCTCTGTTGCACAAGATGTGAAACCACCGGTTACACAATGCACATCTGCGATAACATGTTCGATGAGTTGCAAAAGTTCCATCCAATCATCTGAAGACATTCAGGCTGCATTTAGACCTAGCATCTACTGTAGGTCAAGAAAACCACTTCTCTATACACAGGTTTGAATCTGTCAGATTAAGACAAGTCGAAAAGATGACATCCATAACTCAAGGCTATAGTATTCCTTTAGAGACCTGCTATGACATTTCAAATCATTCTTGATTCCATTTGTGGTTCAATTTATGAATGGTTGAGATTGAAAGCGTGCGCTTCCATTGACATCTTGCGCAGCAGATTGGTGCTAAAAGTCTCAGCCACTATAATCATACAAATCATGGCAGTTATTGCAGTCTGCACCATTAAACTCCCTCTATTAAATGCTCTTCTGTCTGTGTCTAATGGTTGTCTGGATGAGTAATGCATAGGCGCTGGTGGCTGTGTATGTTTCATGGTTTAATCCAGTCACAGTGTGTATTGTACCTGACACATTAAACCTTAAAGGAACACCACTTTTTTTGTAAATTACAACTCCCCTAGAGTTAAACAGTAGAGTTTTACAGTTTTTGAATCCATTCAGGCGATCTCCAGGTCTGGCGGTAGCACTTTTAGCTTAGCTTAGCATAGATCATTGAATCGGATTAGACCGTTAGCATCGCGCTCAAAAATGAAGAGTTTCGACATTTTTCCTATTTAAAGCTTGACTTATCTGTAGTTACATCGTGTACTAAGACTGACGGAAAATGAAAAGTTGCGATTTTCTAGGCCGAAATGGCTAGGAACTATACTAATAATCAAGGAACTTTTTTTGCTATATCATAACTAGTTACCTAGCTGGGGACTACTTTCAAGCGCTGCGTAATATCATTGCGCCTGCTCCACCCATGGTACGGCAGCAAAGTTCCTTGATTATTACGCCGGAATGAGAGTATAGTTCCTAGCCATATCGGCTTAGAAAATTGCAACTTTTCATTTTCCGCCGGTCTTAGTACACGATGTAACTACAGAAGAGTCAATCTTTAAATAGGAAAAATGTCGAAACTCTTTGGTCATTTTTGAGCGCGATGCTAACGGTCTAATCCGATTCAATGATCTATGCTAACCTAAGCTAAAAGTGCTACCGCCAGACCTGGAGATCGCCTGAATGGATTCAAAAACTGTAAAACTCTACTGTCTCTACTGTCTCTACTCTACTGTCGAAACTCTTTGGTCATTTTTGATGACCAAATGCTAATGGTCTAATCCGATTCAATGATCTATGCTAAGCTAAGCTAAAAGTGTTATCGCCAGACCCAAAGATCGGCTGAATGGATTCAAAAACGGTAAAACTCAACTGTTTAACTCTAGGGGAGTTGTAAAATGAGCCTATTTCCAAAAAAAATGGAGTGTTCCTTTAAACACACTCTGCCTAGCTAACTAAGCAGATGAAGGGACACCTTTTACACACAGAATGGATTTGAAACAGTCCTCCCATAGAGGTACTTGTGTGAGGAACATCCAAGGCTCAATTCCAAGAATAACACATCTTACTGGTTTAAATTCCAGGCGCTAAAACAAGCACAAAGCCTGGTCCAGTTCACATACATCATGACTTGCAAACAAAACCTTGCATTCTAGAAGATAAATCTCAAATATTCTTGCACACGGTCACTATTTTTCAGTGGATCCAATAGGATCTCTCATAAAAAGCGGCTCACTGTTTCATTGTTGTAAAAACATAACCGTAGCAAGAGTCTAGACAGGATGACAAATGTTCTATTTACTAAAGGATAAAAACCTTCCGTGTCACATCATATCCTGCCCACATCCTCCTTGCACTGATCCAATCTCTCCAATAGACAGGAAGCATCTCACGACACAAAGCTTTCATTTTGTTACAGTAAGCGATAAGAGTGGATATGACTCTTGCTATGTTATTATTTTGAGTGATGCAAAACCTTCTTTTAAAGCTGACGCTTTGAGCGTCACACTTTTACGAAAAACGACAAGAATAGCAACTCATTTTCTAAATGAATGTTTCAAATAATTAATATGGAGTAGAGTTTATTTGGCATCAACATCAACTGCCTAACATCCACTGCAGTTCAATGCCAAAATACATTACAATTACGAAATGATAACATATTTTTTTTATAAATATAATATTGTGTTTTTAACTAGATGTTAAGATATAGATATACAAATATAGATGCATATACACATCCATTTTGAAACGTAGTTTCACAAAATCACAAAAAATGTACATTACACATAGTACAGACACATTATATGTAGTCACATTTGTATATTATAAATATATATTTATTAATTTGACTAGATATTAAGAAATCAATGCAAAATTATTTTATAATATTACGCATATACACATAATTAAAAAAAAAATTACCTTGGGTTTCACTAAACTATGTTTGTTTAGGCTATTGACATTGCCAACATTCATGTCTACCATTTTAGCATAAAATTCCTCTAAAATATATATAGCAGTTTGCAGAGAAAGGGTTAACAGTCTTTACTCATTCCTGAAAGGAGATTGTGATGGTTCCACTTAGAGAGAGCAAAGAGAGCATCGCAATATGTCATGTCACATTGACAGAATTACCCTGTTGTTTCAGCTTCTCAGGCAGTCGACGCATCACACGTCATTCACTAGTTTCTTCACTAGATCTAATGTTGGTCATAGAACTACGATAATCACACCTGCAGTGACAGTACACCTTACTGACCCATAATAACATTTACCCAAACTAATTCAGTGCCATTCATAAAAAACTGAAACCCTCCCCATTTACACTTCCTCTTGCGATCCTCCACTCTTTACCCTTCATACCCCAGACAGGCTTACCAGGTGTGTGCGACGGTGAATCGGCGCCTGTGGCGGCTGCCCTTGTTAACCATGAGCTTGCGGAAGAGACGCGGGGAGCTGCGGGGAGATATTTTGGGGGAGGTGATGCGCTTGTTGCCGGCACCCAGTCTCGGAGGCTCCAGCTCTAAATGCATGTGCTCCTTAAAGGTACGAATGCAGGGGTCCAATTCCGGAGCACTCAGCTCATTGGATGACATGGTGATGCTGCAGGTTGAAACAGCCCTATTTCGCCCTTTCTGAGTCACACTACCAACTATTCCCTCCGTTTCTCTCAAGTCAACTAGAGGTTATGCCATGCAGGCTGATGTTTTGTGTGTCAGACAGGAATAAATGTGTGCGCTTGAGCTGCTCTATTCTCTCGCTTCCTCTGTCAGCTTAGGCTTTCGGCAATGCAGTAGAATAATCCTCTCTCGTTCAGTTCCACTGACACACTGAGAGCAGTCCCCGTCAGTGCAGTCACACCTCCTTCCTGTGAGAACAAGAAAAAAGGAAAAACACACTCTCTCTCTTTATCTACAACCACACCTCTCTCGGTCTTTCTCTTTTTAGGCAAAATGAGAGAAGAAAGACTGTCTGTCTCTCCTACACAGACATAACTGACTTCATAGGATCTTGGATGTCCAGTGTTCTTTCTTTTATTTAGATGTCTGTCTCCCACTCAGTCCTCCAGCTCCGTTCTCGCAGCTCCTCAGACTCGCACTTACTTCACTCAGCTCCAGGAAACTCCATCTTAAATTATTCAACAGTGGGCAAGAGCAGGTCTTCTCTCCCATCAGCGGCTCCTCTCTTTAGGAACTACCAGGTAGAGCTTCTCGTGATGCAGGGAGGAAACCCGGAGGAAGGAATCGACTGAGCGCACCTAATTCTGCTACCACAGGTGCTGTCTGCTTTTTAAATAAATGGAATGGCTTTGAGATCCTTGGATTAAAAAAAAGCCATGAGAAAATGTGCATAGTGACGGTAAAAGCTCCGCCCCTCCCTGCAACTGATTGGCTGAGCTGTGGTTAGTTTGATGGGTGTCTCTGGCTGAATTCTGATGAGGGCTTCTGCCCTTTCACAGCTCAGTGGCGTTCAAGACACCGATAAAAGAAAAAATCCAAAAAGCAATTTAAGCCCAGAATTAGCAGTGTCTGGGGAAATAAATATTGGTATGAGGTAAATGAAGGTTTAGATACTAAAGTGGCTAGTTTGAAGAGAAAATAATGGGAGTGAATTGGAAAGAGAAAATGATTTAAATGGAACATACAGACTGACAGAAAACAAAAGCAATTTAAAACAAAGAGAAAAAGAAATGTGTGAATTCCTTCAATATATATTTAACTGAACATGCTTAACTTTATCTACCACCCAGGAAAATCAATACACAAGCTCCTTTGAATAACATTTCATGTTATATGTGTTCAGATGTTCAGTCAGAAAGCACCTAGACACCTATACACCAATAAACACCTAATGAAACGAATCGCAAAACCGTGATGTGATTTCTGGAGGTGCATTGCTGAATGCCCTTCAAAGTGCGTTTGAACGTGAAACAGCATACTGGTCGCCCTGTGTGACAGCAACACAGCAGGATTATCTCCGGTTCTCATAGAGACATGCTGAAGAATGGAAGTACGTTAGCCAGCTATCAACCTGCCAGTCAACACCCGCCGGCAGCCAGGACTTCACCATGGAGACGAAGGAGAGGAGGAAGTAATGAGAATAGGAAAAAATGATGAATGAGAGGATAAACAAAAAAGTTGGAACAGATGGTAAAATCTTATATTTTATGAGCTGTTTTGACATATCTTTCAACACAGAAGACCTACGATATATAAATTAAATTCCCTTATTTAGGGAGCAAAGATCTGGGTTTAAACTGGGTTGAGATTCTGAGATTGCTATGAAAGAGGAGAGAGACAGATACTAGAAAGCCACTGAGATCATTTTGACTATAACTATCAGTATGGATGGAATGAGTATCAAGTTGTTTAAGGGCTACTGAACCTTTAGTTGGTCTACTGCATTCATCTTAACAGGGTCTACTGTATTCTGCTGCATTCACTTTAAACAAGGTCATCATAAAAATTCACTATGATTAAAGTTTTGTATATCAAATGAGGTTGTGTATATTGAAAAGTGTAAAGGGACCAAGAACTGAACCTTGAGGCACCTCAGTGACTAGCTGATGAGTCTCAAACATCCTCCTCTCCAGGAAACCTTAAGGCCTGGGTACACTTCATTTTCTGTGTTCTACTCCATCTAGTGCACAGTTCAGCATTCAAGCCATATACTATATGGACCATGAGTGCTGATGGACATGTTCGGCACTCATGCACTACCCAGTGGACCTTTGTTTTTTGGAGCGCTCAAATCACTCACACATTCGCTGTTGTATGTGCACAAGTCCGTGCAAAGTGTGTGCAGACATCAACGCACTGTAACGAAAATTGTTATACGAACGTAAGATGAACAAAGGAAGCATGCTTTTAGCAGGATATGTTTGATTCTGTAAACACGGCAATAACATGGCTTCAGTGCAGTTTTTGCAGTGTAAAGACAACTGTTGATGTATAATCTGCTCTGTATTCCCCTAAAGATCTTGCCCCATTGTGGTAAACTGGCTCCAACAGAGGGGAAACTGGGGCAATTATTCTATTTACTGATATATCAACTACCCTAGGGAGATAAAGCCATAGTGGAAAACTACAGTGCAAATCTGTAAACACCATTTTGAGGACCCTGAAGGTGGTATGACTTCCATTTAGCAGACACTTCCTTAACCAACAGACAGTCCTCTGGGATCAACCTTCAGTAAAGTGGCTTACTAAATGGTAACAGTTCATGAGTCACTGCTGCTAGGACTTGAACCTATAACCTTTGAGTTACCATCCCACAGTTACTACTAATCTACTACTACTACTACTACTACTACTATCCTTAGTAGGGGTTTGCATTATTGTGAAATCCAAGCCTTGTGTAGTAATGTGAGTCTAGCACCGAGTTCAGTGACAAGGAATGTGATCAAATCACTCTGACTGACCTTTCTGAGTTGTGAGCCTATTCACTGATGGAGTCTTAGTGGAGAGGTCTTACATAACTGAAGGTCTTACATAAAGACATTTCCTTACTGCTGACTGCTGCGATGAGGGAAGTCATATGGCTCCCAATGCTAGCTCATATAGTAAAAAGGATGAGAGATGCTGGGCACCAACATGGACATTATGAGGAAAAATAGAAAGCTAAGACGAGAGGAATGAGAATGAGGGTAAACACAACCCCTGCAGAGTGAAATTTAAAATCATTTCACAGGATTAGAATTTGTTATAAACTGTCTTGTAAATGCTTACCAACATCTCCCAACTACATTTCTCACCCTGCACAGTGCTGGATATTAAGTATTTTGTGAACCTGTAAGACCAAGAAGATTCCCTCTACCCTAAACATTGAATGTATCAGTTGTGGTTTCTGCCTATAATATTAAATAACGTATCAAGCTACAAGGAGATTAAATTGATCTATTTTTACAGCCACCAAAAATCCCTCTTTTAGAAAGCTACAGTAGACATAGATACACAAAGGAAGTCATTAATTCAGCCCAAAATATTTAACATACAGACACATCACTTTCTAGTTTTTGTAAACTAATACCCTGTTAAGAACTTTAGAAGATGAAAGATTGAAGATTAAAGTTTGAAAATCTCCAGTTGTTTTGCAGTGTAGAGATGTTTACTATAATCTAATTACCTTGATGGTGCCATTGCAATATTTACAAGTGAACTGCAATTGGGCTTTTTTCTTGCACTCATCCGCAAGTGATTTTTTTTATGTTTAACCAATTTCTATTATTTTATTTTTATATATGTAACCATATACAGCATTGCTACTTTTTCACAGCAAAGACAACACAGAAGTTGTGCTATGAATTAACAAGTCATGCTAATTTACCTAACAATGGCAAAGCAGCTGTGATGCTGTATTTACTTTACACAGAACCAAAGCAAAAAAAAAAAGAAATGCAAATCTAGTTGAATTATTGCTGTTGTTACTGTACTACAGCCGGTACTACTCCTGGAGTTGCACTGAAATGCAGTTCTTGTAGTTTATGGATATGTGGACTCTTTGAGCTGTTAGTAAATTGAGTCAAATGATTAGAATTAGCACTCCACTCCACAGCAGGAGACACTGTAGCTGACAATGTGGGAAATGCAGGTCAGTGTGATTTGGAGGATAGTTGATTACTGCAGGCCGCAGCCAGCCTCCATTACTTGGTCTCTAAGCACAAATCAAGCCTAGAAACTCAAAAGCTTGATGCCGCTAATCCAACAAAATTGTTTGCGCACACACAATGTCTGACTGTGACCACAGTGTGAACACGTTCTAATGGTACAGTCGGTGTGTTTGTGTGTGTGTGTGTGTGTCTGTGTGACACAGCCATCCTTCATCTTCACCCTTGTCTGATGGCTCCTCTGGCATTTTCAGGTGAAGGGTCATATGAAAGGAGATGTCTTAAAATCCTCCACTAAGAGCTTTGAAGGATACCATCAATTGACAAAATCAAAAGCCTTTGAGAAAGATGATTCTAATCTTCCTCAAGAAAGGCCAAGTGTAATGAGAAAATAGCACAGACTGGGAAAGAACATACACGAACACACAGACAGCGATTTAACTTAGCAGTATAAATGGAAACATTCCATAGACTACTATTGTTTTTATTTACAGCTAGTTATCAATACTATAAATTTACCCTTCTTCATTTTTACAAAAAAAGAAAAGAAAATGTATTTTTGTATCATTTTAACAAATGAGGATATCCCTTAAAGGAGTATTTATCAGATTTACTGAGTAAAGTGGCTCGCTTCTGAGTACAAATCTGACCCCAAAATATGGTACACAAACACACACAAGCAAAAAATATAATATATAGGCCCGGTTTCACAGACAGGGCTTAGGTTAAGCCAGAATCTGGCCATAGTTCAATTAAGACATTTAAGTAACTTTTATAAATATGCCTTAGATAAAAACATTATTGGTGTGCATCTTGAAAAACAATGAATCTAACATATTTTAAGATCACTCAGTGCAAGTTTCTTTCAGTTGAAATAGCCCAGACATGCATTTTAGTCTGAGACTAGGCTTAAGCCTTGTCTATGAAACCAGGGGATAGTTTCTACACTAGTAATGTTATTATTAGTGATAGTTTGTTGAAAAAATAAATAAATAAATAAAATTTCTGATACATCAGAGTTGGGTAATGAATTCTAATTACTTTTCCTGATAACGCAGTAATGTAATGTGTTACACTGTATTGGGTAGGATTAGGGATGTAGAATAAGGTCATGTAGAATAAGGCATTAATATGTGCTTAATTACTACTAATAAATGGCTAATATTCAAGTAATATGCATGCTAATAAGCAACTAGTTAAGAGACCTTAAAATAAAGTGTTACCCAGAAAAAAAATATTATTTATTTAATATTTAACTGATAATGTATTTTAAAGCCTATAATCAACATATTGGCCAATATAAATGTTGTTAGGGTGTTTACACGAACTCACACATTGATGTAAAATTTTCCATACTAACTGGTCCTTTCAAGCCTCGTTGAAAAAAAAAAAGCAACTACAACATTCTGTTAAACTTCTCTTTTTGTGTTCCTCAGAAAAAATAAAGCCAAGCAAAATTTAGGGTTAGTATATTCATATTTCTAAGAGATGATGACGACGACAAAGTCACAGAGACAGAAGTGTTCTTACATCATACAGCCATTCATCCTGCAGGAAGTGACAGATTAGAACTAAACAGACCTCGATCTGACCCGGACACAAGAGCGTGAAGAGGTCTCTTGCCCTGGAGCCTTGTGCAATGGCACTTCTGAATGAATCTGCCTCACACTGTCTGCATGACTTGATGTCAGAAATTTTTCTTTCTCTCTCTCTCTCTCACACAATCACATGCACACAATAGAGCGCTCAGTCCCCAGAAAGTGGGTAAAGTCACCGATGAATTCGCTTGGCAGACAGCTCAGTGCCCTGAAGTGTCTGTCCTCCAGCATCATTGCTTATGCCTGGCCCATAAAGCTGTCCCACAAGCCACCTGGGAGTGCCCAAATCAATCTGCAATGGAGTCACGTCAGCAGGAAAATAACTGTGCTCCAAATATAGCACTTTCCCTAAACCTTGTCTCCTGATTCTCCTGACACACACATCAAACAGACAGCTCTAACAAGAGCAGAAACGCAAGCGTGTGAGATAGCAGGGCAAATAATGAATGCTTGCCAGGGTGTCTTTATTCGTTTGTGTAATATATATATATATATATATATATATATATGTTCAGTATTCTAACTGGATTGAAGTCATACTATAGCTTATGAAATTTAAGTCAATTTTCACTGATTATGTGCCTTTTCCAGTGAGGTGTTTTGTTACCCTGATCAACCGATTCACTGAAAATATCCTAAAAAATGATGGATTCACAAACTGGAAATAATTTTCTCATAAATGCACCAAAGATAGTTATGGCAGATGTCAAGATTTTCAGTGAAAACTGATATAATCTTGGTCTGTTTCCCTCAAAACACCTGTAGTAGGGTGGTATAATTCACTTTTTTTATCATTTTGTCCTTGACAGTCCTCATACACTTTCATTTTATGTAAAAGAGTGGCCATGATATTCAACTAGATCTCTTATGTTTCTGGGTGAACTATTCCTTTAAATAAACATTATGAGACTAACATCCAGATCTTATCTCAAGTTGTCATCCATTTGAAAGAGGCATGCAATGAAACGGCCTACTTTAATACATTTTATGACAAATGTGGGTCTGGAGTGTTTTTGGGGGGCAGACTGATGAATGCTCATGAGGTTTACCAAACCAAAGGTGTCACACACAGAAACACCTGAGAAGAAAAACCATGTCGTATTTTAGTCTCAATGCTGCCCTCCACTGGCAAACAATGACAACAACTACCAACTTAATACATGTACTGTAATCTGATGGAAAACATTTAGCAAACACATCAAACTTGTGTGCTCTAAAGTTGAAATGTTGAAAATCAGACCTGTTTATTTTTATCTAATTTGTGGCTACACTTATAATATAAAGTATTATAAGTATCCAATCACAAAATTATTTTGGACTTATTGGTGCATTTGCTGTGGGCTCATCATCCATTGCAACTCACTAATTGCAACTCTTCTGTCAAATCATATCTTTTTGGCAGACAAATTAAAGGAAGAATGATTGATTGATGATTACAAACCAGCTGTTGCTGTGTTGCCAAGCACAACCAGACAGATTTCCCTCTCCTCATGGCAACAAGACTGAGCAACTGCAGCTTAAATCACCAGTGCTGGAAGCAAAACTAATATATTTCATCGCTTATCATGCAGCAATTTAGGATTTCCATATCTACATATGTTATATGTAGAGCATATTGCAGATGCTAAGACAAACAAGTACATTAGAAAGACTGAATAAAACATTTAAAGGAATAGTTCAACCAAAAATGAAAATACTGTCATCATTTGCTCACCTTCCAAATATGAGTTTCTCTCTTCTATTCAAGAGAAAAGAAGATATTTTGAAGAATACTGGTAACAAAGGGTTGCCGGTAGCCATTGACTTCCATAGTATTCTTTTGTCTCCATAATATGGAAGTCAATGGCTACCGTCAACTGTTTGGTTACCTACATTCTTCAAAATATTTTCTTTTGTGCTCAGCTAAAGAAAAAAATGAGGATTGGAACAAATTTGTCAGTTTTGGGTAAACCAACCCTTTTGTTAGATTTCAAATAATTTAATACTGTATAATATGTGTGCTAATTTACAAGCTTTGCAGACACTTCTACATATCTAAAGCAAATTATGTAAATCATGAGTGATGAGAATCAGCAGAAACAGCTACAAATTAGAGGTGAATTTTTACTCCTGAAACTTCTTTCTATAAAAGCAACATGCAGTCACATAAATCAGAACAGCCACAATCTACATAATATGTAGATAAAATAAATAAACACTTAATTCATGATTTACTGACTAAAAAGAGAGAAAAAAATCTTTGAATTAAATGACAGTGCTGGAGATTTCTGCACTAAAAGAGACACCAAACTGGCCGTATTCTTACGTATTCTCATGTCCCACAATTCATAAACCATAATCAGCAATGCAGTGACTGGATGGCAACATATTTATATTACAATACAAAGAATAAGCCATCAGACTCTACACTTTTGATATAGAAAGATGCCACAAGAATAAGCACAATTCCTCTTAATTAATATTAGAGAGTTTTAAATAATTTAGGTAACACTGCCAAAGCAACCAAAACAAAATAAGTGTTTTTATAAAGCCTACATTTATATAATATAAAAGCTTATATAATCTACACACACTAAGGTTTGCTAAATAAATTGTTGTTTCCAAACAGGTTTACCAAACTAAACCAAATAAATGAATCACAGAACCATAGTGTTTACACTTTTCAAGACAAAAAAAGTACAAAAGTCCCTGCATTTTAAACTGAGATGGAAAGTTCCTTAACATCAAACATTTTACACACATCTTTTATAAGATATCAGATTTCTGAAATGAAAGTTGAGGAGCAGTGAAAGGAGCTGATTGGCACGGACTCACCAGTCAGAGTCCACAGGTGTGATGTCAATGCGAGGGGGTGTAATGAAGGGCAGTGTAGTTGGTCTTGCCATGATCTCGTCATCTGGACTCCGGGACCTCTCCGTCTGCCGCCATGATAAAGGAGGCAACTGTAGGTTACCAGAGAAACGGCGCCGCCTCCGCCGCAGGTCCACCCCCAGCGTGCAACCCGAAGATGTGAAAGATTCACTTAGTCTGCAGTCCGGAGGCTCTTTACTGTCCTGGAGTGAAAAAAGAGAGGTAGGTAAGTAGTAAAAAATGTAATGCCATGTCAGCAGATGAGGCTATTTTGATGGCAAGAGCTGTATTGTACATGTTCTGCCAGTTACATAGGAGTTGAATATATACAATAAAATAAAAGCAAGTAAGAAAGAGAGAAATGACAGAGCAAAAAGGAAAACTGCTTTCAGTGGGCTTAAGATTTGAATGAATGAGACAAATGAAAACATTGTAACGTATTTCCTACCACTAGAGGGCACCAAAGCCTTTCACTCAACATCAACTTCTCAACTTCTATGTTTCTTGAAAATACATAAAATGAGATTTAACCGAAGTCTGTTGTACAGACAAAAGCTCTAGATGTGGGAAAGTCTAAACAAAACAGAAAACAGCTGTAATTAATATTTTAAATATTACGATTAGACGTGTCAAATAAATCTTCACAGTCAAATATATTCAGTGTTACAAAATTAAAACAAGCACAAAAACGTGATATGGTACAGTTGTGTTTTTTGTATGTGATATATATTTTAAGATGGATATAAAAGTACTGGTTAGCAAAGTACTATCAACCAACATATTACCAAGATACTTCCATTGTACATTTTGTAAGGAAAGGAAAAGACAAAAAAACTCCCCCACAGAACTGAGATATGAGAAACACTGCATTGATTGATATATGCTGTAGTCGCTCTAATAAATTTTCCATTACCGCTGTGCTCCGGCTTACATGCTGTTCATTTGTGTGTACTGCAAAACCATGACAAGCAAAGACTTCTTTCAATTTAGTCATCCTCACGAGGTGCACACAAAAACAAACGCACAACCAGTAGTCACCAACAAATGATTCATATGCACTGGTTCTAGTTCAGTTTGAATCAGTGAGGTGAGTTTTTCTTGGAGGTTATGCGAATAGAATATTTTCTCTTCCTTTATCACACACATACATGTAAACAGCAAACTTCTAAGATACAACGCTCTCAAAAATAAAGTGATACCTTTCAAAAGGTATACTTTAGGTACTATTATGCACTTTTAAAGTACTAATATGTACCTTTAAGGTACTAATATGTATCATTTAGGGTTAAATATGGTAAAAAGATGTACCTTTTAGTTTCTGTACCTTAGGATTCCACCCCAGTGACAGCTTTGCATGTTTTAAGTAATTATTTTTGATTTATGCTATTTTATTTGATACTTTATTGTATCTTATAAATATAAAGCATAAAATAATTCATTCAAATATTAAAAGCATATAATAATATTTTTCATATCATTTTAATCATTTTATAATAATATAATTTTTTGTAGTTATTTTAAGCTCTAAAAAATACTGAAAATAAATTGCTAAGAAATTGCTATTTGTCATATTGCAATTTTATTTTTTATTTTTATTTATTTTACTTTCTGTAAATAAAAGAGTTGGAAAAGCAGCTTTGTCATTACAACAGAGCTACCAGAAACATCTTGTGGTGCCTTCAAATATTGCATTTGACAATGAAGGGCCTTGTTGTCAAAAAAGTTGAGAACTGCTGACAGAGAAAGTGGTAACCAAGAGGACCGTGCTGGCCAGATGGTTTGCTCAATCGTTTAAAATTTAGTACTAAAAACAAGAAATGTATTTATGTATTTATTTACATACAGTGTGTGCATGTATTAATTAATTTACAACCCGAATTCCAGAAATGTTGGGATGTTTTTTAAATTTGAATAAAATGAAAACTAAAAGACTTTCAAATCACATGAGCCAATATTTTATTCACAATAGAACATAGATAATATTTAAAACAATAACATTTAAACTGAGAAATTTTACAATTTTATGCACAAAATGAGCTCATTTCAAATTTGGTGTCTGCTACAGGTCTCAAAATAGTTGGGACGGGGGCATGTTTACCACAGTGTAGTATCTCCTCTTCTTTTCAAAACAGTTTGAAGACGTCTGGGCATCGAGGTTATGAGTTTCTGGAGTTTTGGTGTTGGAATTTGGTCCCATTCTTGCCTGATATAGGTTTCCAGCTGCTGAAGAGTTCGTGGTCGTCTTTGATGTATTTTTCGTTTAATGATGCACCAAATGTTCTCTGTAGGTGAAAGATCTGGACTGCAGGCAGGCCAATTTAGCACCTGGACTCTTCTACTACAAATCCATGCTGTTGCAATAGCTGCAGTATTTGGTTTTGCATTGTCCTGCTGAAATACACAAGGCCTTCCCTGAAAAAGACGTCGTCTGGAGGGGAGCATATGTTGCTCTAAATACTTTATATACCTTTCAGCATTCATAGTGCCTTCCAAAACATGCAAGCTGCCCATACCGTATGCACTTATTCACCCGTCATACCATCAGAGATGCTGATTTTTGAACTGAACGCTGATGACACACTGGAAGGTCTCCCTCCTCTTTAGCCCGGAGGACACGGCGTCTGTGATTTCCAACAAGAATGTCAAATTTGGACTCGTTTGACCATAGAACACTTTTCCACTTTGAAACAGTCCATTTTAAATGAGCTTTGGGACACGACGGCACTTCTGGACCATGTTCTCATATGGCTTCCTTTTTGCATGATAGAGCTTTAGTTGGCATTTGCAGATGGCACGGCAGATTGTGTTTACCAACAGTGGTTTCTGGAAGTATTCCTGGGCCCATTTAGTAATGTCAATGACAGAATCATGCCGATAGGTGATGCAGTGTCGTCTGAGGGCCCGAAGACCATGGGAATCCAACAAAGGTCTTCGACCTTGTCTCTTACGCACAGAGTTTTCTCCAGTTTCTCTGGTACTTTTGATGATGTTATGCACTGTAGATGATGAGATTTGCAAAGCCTTTGCAATCTGATGTTGAGGAATATTGTTTTTAAAGTATTCCACAATCTTTTTACGCACTCTTTCACAGATTGGAGAGCCTCTGCCCATCTTTATTTCTGAGAGACTCTGCCTCTCAAAGACATGCCTTTTATAGCTAATCATGTAACAGACCTGATGTCAATTAACTTAATTAGTTTCTAGATGTTCTCCCAGCTGAATCTTTTCAAATTTCTTGCTTTTTCAGCCTTTGTTGCCCCTATTTACCCAACACGAGACCTGTGGGCATCAAGTGAAATAAACTCATTAGTGGATATAAAGTGTAAAATTTCTCCATTTAAACATTTATGTCAAGGGTGTCAAACTCAGTTCCGGAGGAATAGCAGCCCTGGGATTTGGTCATTTCACTCGAATACCACCACCATCCATCGTTCTAAATAAAGCCTTAATGACTTGATTAGCTGGATCAGGTGTGTTTAATTAGGGTTGCATCTAAACTGTGCAGGGTTGTGGCCCTCCAGGAACTGAGTTTGACACCCCTGATTTATGTTATCTGTGTCCTATTGTGAATAAAATATTGGCTCATGTGATTTGAAAGTCTTTTAGTTTTCATTTTATTCAAATTTAAAAAACGTCCCAACATTTCCGGAATTCAGGTTGTATTTTCCTTATTTCCAATTTATTTATATGCAACATCCAATATATCAGCTATAGCTTTGTGCATGTAAAACCATTCACACTATGCTGTGTGCTGTGCTGTTCCAACACAGTGCTAGTGAGCATGATGGGAAGATATGCGGGCAGCTGAAGATGTTTGATAGCAGACCAACACTGGCTGGAAAGCAAAAGAAACTCACCAGCAACTGATATCATCAGTACAGCTGAGGAAAGAAGAAGAGTGTTTCTGCATCATCTGTCAGGAACCACAAGAAAAAACTCTCAGAAGTGAACAGAGTTCGATGTTATGAAGAGGAACACTGTTGACAGGAGCTTTTAAAAAGCTCATCTAAACAGACAAAGCTGAAAGCTCTGGGTGCTAAGACAAGAAAACACTCCTACACCACTCTTTACTAGAACCAATTCAAGGAGAGCGATTCATCTGAAAACAGAGCAGGTGGAGGCCAAATGATGCCCTAACCTAATAGAAAATGCATTACCACAGATCAGATCTCCATATGTCGCCAAATTGTAGAAATCTGTGTAAGTCTTTCACTCCACACCCCCACATAGATCTGATTTTTTTCCCCCTTCAAGCCTTTCCTTCAAAAAACTCTTAATGTAGTTCCTTCAATAGGGACTTTCATGTGCTTCACTTTGCTGCTTTTGTCCTTAAATGTATTGCTCACTTTGAATGCTGGGAACAATTTGCTATCCTTCACATCACATCCTGGGTGGATGAATCATGCTGAGAGTCTCAAGAGTTCATTTCAATATTTCAAAATATTGAATATTCCGACATGGATGCTGCAGATAACTTCAAGGTTTGGTCCGTTCTCCAGTCCTTAAACATGCTGTTTCTGACAAAACGTGTCCTGGATGGAGGTGACTATAAAGACAGATGTTACAGAGGCCTTCAAGCATCAAACTGATTTCAAAAGAAAAACTTCCACCATAGAAGTTCATCAGTTCCTCCAGCAGACCACTGGTCTATATGTACCACCATGGCCCTGTGAGGCACGACATTTCAAAAACAGTAAAGCTAAGCTCACTTGAACTTGAACTTAAAAAGCAATATAAAAATGATTTGTATAAGCCATATACGATATTCTGTTGAAAGCCATAGGTTTATGTAAAAGACCAAATTTAAAGTCACCATTAAATCAAAATTGACTATTCAGATTGGACTATTTTTAATGAGAAATGTTGCTGCAATAAAATAATAGTTAATAGTTATTAATAGTTAATAGTTATAAATATATATATATATATATATATATATATAGTTTTAGTTAACGATAATAACCCTGCCTGTCACTCACACTGTAGTAATTAAATTAAAGCATCAAACAGAAACAATTAAAAACAGACAAAATCAATTCCCACCATACATTTTTTCTCATTCAAGAAGCCATTTCACTCAGAATACATCATAATAGTTAAGAAAAAATGATTGCAACTACTGTTTCATGCTGATTTTAACCTGTTATTTACTGATAATCTTGATATCTCTCCTCTGAAAGGGTTTAAGCAGTGCTGGTCATTTGTGAATGAGTCAGAAAATAACATCAATCAGTCTGACCCATTCTGACTCATTCATAAATCGAAATAATTCGAGGTATTTCAGTTGTGGTAGCGGTAATCAGATTAACAGCTTACTGGAAGATTTTCAGTTAATAATGATTTCTATTTTGGCTTGTTTCTTCTCACACAAAGATATCGTATGGCTTCAGAAGACTTGGAATATAGTACATTTTGATGATACTTTATGATGCCTTTAGACTTAAAATCTCAGGCTTCCATTATTTACAGTACTAGTAGCTGTGTCCAAAACAGCAACAAATTTTCATTTTGGAGTGAAATATTACTGTGTCCTTTAAACACAGTGTTCAGATTCCCCTTCAGTCAATGGCAAATCTGAAGATATTTTGCAGATTTAGATGCATCTATGAGCTCATGTCGTCTGGCAAAGGACATAATCTGTATTTGACAGATTCAAACATTAGCTCATGGTAAACGTATCATGTTGTGATTGGACAGCGTCCTCCTAAGTTGATGTTATCCGGACCATTGGCTCAGCCCTGTCTGTGCATCAGAATTACAGCATTTTGTCCCCAAATGAACTCAGAGGGAGAGCACAGGAGCACGACAGAGCAATCAGCCAGACCAGGGATGACCAAGGTGACCTCCTGAGATTCCCTGTGTCTGGAACACTCTGCGGTCAGCTCGCAGCCAACACCTGCAGTCACCCGAGACCACATTCTTTTTTAAATTCATTAGACTAATGCAGCGGCTCTCCGAGCTATAAAACAGCCCTGTGCTCTACGGACAACCTTTTCTCCTTCAAACTAAAATTACCCAAAGCACAGGCACTCAAACAAAATACCTTCAACCATATGGTGCTTGACTCTCTTTGACTTTGTTTGAAAGAAAAAAAACTTGAGAGAAAAGTGTTTCATCAAACACAGAACATTTATGAACAGCATATGATATGATTGTCAAAATACCAAAATTTCAGCCCTGACGACCCACCACTCTGCACATTTTGTATGTCTCTTTTATCTGACACATTTAGTTCAGTTCATGGAGTTCAATAAAATTCTACAAAATTAACCACTGCTGTAATCATAAACAATAAAAGTGTAGTTTTATTATAATTAGTTTTATCATTAGTTTTATTGCTTTTATTTTTGTTTAATACTAAGATTAAATAATGGCAACTATTATTTATAATAATAATAATAATAATAATAGTTTTATTGCTTTTAATTTTGTTTAATACTAATATTAAATAATAACAACTATTATTTATATTGCTGCTTAGTACTAAAATGTTTTATTTAAAGCTATAATAATAATAATAAATATAAAATGATTAAATGTAGTTGTATTTTCCATTAAGTTGTTATTATTATTATTATTATTATTATTGTAGTTGTTGTAATTCTTATTATTATAAAATGCCGTTTTCAAGTATATGTCATTAGGTAAATAGTAATACTTAAGTTAATATTGAATAATGACAATTATTATTAATATTGTTAATATATATATATATATATATATATATATATATATATATATTGCTACCCATATATATATATATGTATATATAATATATATAATATATATATATTGGGCACTGTATGAAGACTGCAATCATTACTTTTTTAAATCAACTTTTGAAATTCCTAGCATAAATCTACAGTAAAATGATTCTATATACAAAACCCAAGTGTACAGAATACATACTTTCACAACTAATTACATGTAATCCTATAACAAATCCTGTATAATGAGGTAAGTAGCTTAACTATGTTTAGTACCTTTCTGAATGACTATTAGTCCCATTATCCCAAAGCAGATAAAGAGAATCATTAAAAGGTGACTGGAGAGACAGAAGAGACACATCACACTATGGATGTGAGTTCATAAACCAAAAGATCAATAAATTGGACAGACCCAACAGAGACTCTGCAGGCAGAATTCTAAATAATGCCTGTAACAGAATAAGAATTGTATCTACTAATAACTGACAGTCAAAATAGCCATTACATTCCACATGCACTTAAAATAGTGACAAACAAACCTTCCATCACAAAGTTTTAAGCTTTCAAGGGCTTAGTCAAAGACATGGCTTAGCAATCCAAACTAAGTTGACCAAGCCAAATTATTGAAACACAAATAGAGAAATACCTCAAATATTGGACAGAAGCAACATCACAACAAAGCTATTTATCCCTAAACAAAGAGTGCAAACTGGTGGAATATTTGAGCAGAGTGACTAGGAAAAATATCCAAAGATACATGCAGACAGGGACAGGGACAGATATGAAAGATGACAGACTGTGTCCTCACTGCACACAAATGAATTGGAAACAGAAGTGCACTTTTTGACCTCATGTTTGAACTACACACAGACCAGGGACACTTCATTTCACAGCCCACCCCAAAGACTTCCATCTGAAAGCACACAAGGACAAACTCTCAGGCCTGCAAGGTGAAACTCTAGCAAGCTAAACGCCATCTGCAAGCTATGAGAAGCCCTGACATCACAAAAGGGCAGGAACCAGCAGGAAATATCAACCATAAAATGACATCAGGTATAAAATGTCTTGTTTGTTTAAAAGTCAAGCATACACCGCTCTGTATAGCCAAATCATTTGCGAAAATAAGTTTGGAACACCACTCTGTCAATCAAATTCAAGGGCTAGAAGTAACTGTCGTAAAAAAATATTAATAATGAGTAATAGATGGGGACCCTTCTGCTGGAAAACACTGCCATGCATAATGTTAGCAATACTTTGCCAATATAAGCTTCTTTTTACCATTCCAATAAAACTACTTGAATCTTATTCTGATAGTAAGAGAGAAAAAGAATCCTGCTGTTGCTTGACATTTATTTCACTGTTGCTGTGGCTTTATCAGATGAGCCCAACACATGATTCCACAAACAGAACACATGTATTTTATCACATACCCTGCTACTAACAAGAGGGTTTGTCAAGCATCAATATGTGACAAGCAGGGAGCAAACACAGAAGCAAGAGGCAAGGAAAGCAGAGAGCATAGAGGAAGGCTCAGTAGATCAAGAGTAGAGCACTCAAGTTGGATCTGTGCCCATCCATCTCATGCTAAGCAGGAAACCAGGAATATGACACCAGACGCAATACATAATAGGCAGTTCTATCTGGCAGCATACTAACTGAACCTCATAAGTGGCTAATTTGGAACGCTCTACACAGGCAGCAATCCTTCAACAACACAAATAGCATGCCACATGGGAGTGATAGTCTAATAAGCATAAAATACACAGCACACACAAATATTGGGTAAAATAACTGTAGACTGAACTAGGTGATATGCACTGTATACTGCTTCAAAATATTAGCCAGTCCCACCAGGATTTCATGATTTTTTTGTGATTTTCGCTATTAAAATTTGTATATTTTGTGCTGGAAATTTGCCATTTTTTTCGGGCGTGCGTCAGTCAGTGGCTATCGCATTAAAGGAATAGTTCACCTAAAAATATAAATTCTGCCATTAATTACGTACCCTCATGTTGTTCCAAACCCGTAAGACAACAACGCAACTACCATGTTAAGGCCCAGAAACGTAGTAAGGACTTCGATAAAATAGTCCATGTGACATCAGTGGTCCAACGATGATTTTATGAAGCTACGAGAAAACTTTTTGCGCACAAAGAAAACAAAAATGACAACTTTACTCAACATTTCTTCTCTTCTGTGTCAGACTTCGACGTAGTACTCTTGTGAACGTGTGTCAACTGACACAGAAGAGAAGAAATTGTTGCATAAAGTCATTATTTTTGTTTTCTTTGCACACAAAAAGTATTCTCAAAGCTTCATGAGATTATGGTTGAACCAAAGTGTGCACCAAATATAAGATAAGGACTATAAATGCCATTTGTGCCATACATATGAATTTTTATTGCTAAAAATCATCCAGTATCCTTGTAATGTTTTAGAATAAATATATCAAAATATCCATAAAATCCCATCACTACTCTTATAAATGTGTTTATTTCTAAAGATTTCTTTTGCCTTGCCTGTCTTTTTGGATTTTTTTTTTTTACAATGAACTCATCTCAGTGTTTGCAAGGACAAATGCCACGCTGCCTTAGAATTTGGAAAACTGGGTATTTTAGATGGCAGCATAATTAAAATACTTAGACATTAGATCAGCATTTGCATCCACGATGCCTTAAAATGCAACCCATAAGAAAATCACTAGTTTTTGGATCAAAGCCTATGTTTACACACTCAAATACTCCACAACCAGAATTCTGCAAAATAAATTCAAAAATATTGAGTCTGATAGTGCTCTGCGGTTTATATTCAATATTTTATATTCAAACAGTCAATTTGTAGGGGCCTTGTGGTTACACAATCAAACTATTGCGTTTCATGTCTTCATCATGTCAGCCATTGGCAACAGCCGCTATCAATTTTTAAACAGCTCTGTGAGCTCAGTGTAATGGGTCCAAGGCCACAGACCAGACTGCAGCACATTTAAAGAACAATCTCATCAAAGAAAATAGACTGAAGAACATTCAGGTGGGGAGTTAAATCAGAGTGCTGATAAAAGATCAGCTTTACACTTACCATGTGCTGATAGAAAAGTATGTGCTATATCTACTGGGATGGAGTGTGCTGAGCTAACTGGGGATTTTCAATTTATTCTCTAAGGGACTCGCACAGGAATTTTGAGATAGACAAAGGAGCACAGAAAGCAAGGAAAGTGTCAAAAAGTTGACAAACGTTCAAGTTATGCAAATGAGAGGTGAAAATAGTTGTGTGCTATCTAGTTGTGATGTGAAGGAGTGACAGTCAAAAACGTTTCAGAATCTGAGTTTCTGATGTATTCAGGCTTTACATCACATTGTTACATATTACTAGTATTTGCACACGTTTCCTCTAGCTAGGTTAGTAGTAGTTAAAAAACAACAACATGAACTTCTCAAATTTTCATTTTGAACTTCACTTGTAACTTCTGCCACAAATCAACAACAACAAAAAGTTACAATGAAGTGCACAACGTCTTTAATTTGTGATGACAGTACACATTTGTCTTTGTGTGCATGTGAGAATAATGTTATAATTTCCTTGAGAAGTCTCCTGCAAAACACAAACATCCTACTAAAATCTTTAATCTTCAAAAATAGAGCCCTTTGTTTTACCTCCTTAGATAATCTTCAAACACTGTTTCCAAATGTCCTCAGGCATTGATATTCACCAGCTACTGTGTACTCCTTTGTAAGATGTATATGTTTGTTAGCTCAAGGTCAGTAATAAAGAGGGCCTTATAGTTCTAATATTCTAATATAATAAATACTGGTTTCTATGTGATGTAAAATGATGGTTATTAAACATTTACATTGGTTAATCTTGAATATTTGGTTACATCCTCTGTAATAAGGATAGTGTTTTGCAAGGTCAACTGACACGACACAAAAGACCACAAAGACAAAAGCTGTTGAAAACACTACAAGACACATACAGGAAATCAGGCAGCATGCAAACCAAGAGGAAGCCAGAGATGATAAAATAGATCTGCACAGTCAAAAAAGAGTGTTGAACAAGTGAGGGGATGAGTAAGAGAGACAAAGAAAATGCAGTATATCTTCACTGTTTATCTTTACAGACACACATCTTCCTATAGTCTGATTGTCAAGGAACACTTTGTATGGTTTGATCACTGACTCAGCTCTTATCTTGGGACAATTTTTCTGCACCTCTCCATCTCCTCTACGTTTCTTTTAACTTTCCCCATTCCTTGCCACATCATTTTCTTCCCAACCTCAGGGATATATATCCACTTCTTGACGTCCTTGTCTTCACATATGCTTGCAACAACCATTATAAAGCCATTTTAGGCAATAACCATCATATTTTAAGAGATGTAGTTCCTGAATTGACTAGTTGATTCAGTGACTCATAATGACAGTCACATTCTTCGCTCCTGAATGTGTTTGGAATGAGCCAGTTCAATGATTGACTCATTAGGTTCGTTACAATTTGTGTAGATATGCACTATTCTGTTCTTTTTTGTATGATAGATAGTGCATTTTTAATATCCAGATGATGCATTTATTTAACTGAAAAAAATAAGTGTGGGGTGTTGAAATCTTCTTGCACTCGAAAGTCGCAGCTTTCCTTAAGCTGAAGAGGAGCCATCAGATTTCAAAGCTGGATGACAAAATAATCTTACAAAATTCATACACTACACGGAAGAGTAGTGCAAAGCATAATGATGTGGTCACATTAAATGAAATTTCATGAGCGAAAATGGTGAGTTGTTTTTTGTTGAACAATTTGTTGAACAACAGTAAATGTCAAGTGCAAAATGTATAATTCATCATTTGAGATACAATTATTAAATCTACTCAAAGACAGTTACTTGTTGCCACCTAGGGGTGTAAAGATGTAACCTTAAATAAAGGGTCACTGAAAAATCTCCAACAACAGTGCACAGACTGACAGTTTTCTAAAACATGCAAACATAGACAAGCAGAGTGATACAAGTCACACAAGTGGACTAAATATCAGCCTTCTTGGTGCAGTGCACGGCCAGTCACACAGTATGTCAGAATACAGAATTATAAATCAGCTCCCAAAAAAGTATATCCACAGGTGTCCCCCAAGGATCTATTCTGGGTCCATTGCTTTTTACATTGTATATCAATGATCTTCCATCTGTTTACCCCAACACTAACACCCAAAAGTATGCGGACAACACTTATTTATATTTTTGGAAATACATGATTCTGTATCACTAGTAGAGGCTGACATTTTTTCGGGAATCCCTCGGGTCACGGGAATCCCGCGGGATGGGAAACAAAATAGCTACGAATCACGTGATTGGGACGGGAGAGGAAAACATGTCAGCGGGAGTGGGCGGGACCAGGAATAGTAATGATACCCAACTTTATACACAAATATACCTTTTATATAAATAAACTATAAACTGTATATTTTAATTCTGAACTCAATTCTAGTTGCCCTGTCTCTTTATGCTCTCCTCCTGTTTGCTCTGGTGTGGCTGGTTAAGTGAATGACGCAGTCCGAGACTGACAGATCGCGGCTGGATTATGTGGTAATAGTACTCGGGTAGGACATCAAAAACGCTCACCTATCATTCATCGACCTTAAATATGGCTTTTCATCTGAAAGATGTATGTAGTAGCAACTTTACATGGCTGCTCAATATGATGTTAACCTAGAGAAATGTGCTCTATTGAAGTGTTTGTGTGGAGCGCGCTTGCTGTAGGACAGGCGCCGGTGAGCTCACTTGCTCTTAAAATCTCTGTAATTTTTGGTCATACAGATAAAAGTAGCCTAATACATCTTTCGAATCTGTAAAACTACGTTTATTTGTGTGCACTCAGAATAACAACAAACGTTGCGCTTCTGTAAAGTAATTAAAGCGTGGATGCGCTTTCTGCCGTCTAGGTCTCTGTGAACTTAGTAGCTAAACTCCATGCAGGGCGTCATGCACTCACTATTTTTGAGGGCACGAGTTGGGGGAGGGGATGTTGATAGATCATGTGACACGGCAGCCAACAGCGCTTATGTTTTATTTATTTATTATTTATTTATGTTTTCCTTTTTATTCGAAACATTCCCAAACGCATTAACTATATCATGAAATATCTTTAATGATTATGTTGATCTATAGTGGGCGATGGTCTAATAATGTAATCTATTAACTAGGCTATGCATAAAAACCTGTCTGTTTATGAGTGTCATGCCATAACATGTTTTTAAAACGACCGACTTTATATTTAATGTGAATTTAACATTGAAAGTTGATGTGAATAAAAACATTGCAAGTTAGGCTACTAATCATAACACTTTCATTGTACAGAAAGAGAGCAAAGAACATTTTAGTCTGAGTCTAGTTCAAGCACTCTCAAAAACTCCCATTAAAATCACTGAAGCTGTTTACACTATGAAATTAATATTTTACAGATTCGTACACACATCTGCACTTCTTGTTTCTGACGAGAGAATTCGCCAGAGAGAGATATTCAGTCAGCGATCGAGTGAAGAAAACGCCGGCATTTTAGCGATGACTCATCTGAACACCTCTGATTGATCATTGCATTCATAAGCTCAACAGCATCGTGTGTGATTGGTTATAATCAAAGTCTCTTTAAGTATTCTATAGTCTTTGTTATAATGCTTAGTTCTGTAAAAACGCGTTTATCTCTGGCTCAGCGCCAGCCAGGGAACGCAGATTTGAATTTAGCAGCTGATGATATGACGCGCTTAACGTTCTTTATCACGCCGGTGTGATTGTATTAAATATAGAAAATATTAATCGGCTATTTTTTCTCTTTTGGAAGCTGCATTCAAAATCCACTTGGCTCAAAAATCTGAGGGGGCACGTGCCCCCTCACTTTGAATGGGCATGACGCCTCTGACTCCGTGTATGAAAAATATATCTATAGAGAGTGAAATGTCTACTTTCAAATGAAAACAGTTCAAATAGAAAACGTGTGTGTTAGCATGGATGATTTACATGAAATTTAATGTGTGTGCAATGCACACTGTGCATTGTTTAAGATGGCTTTCAGTTCAATATAATAACAAAAAAATAAATTTTGGATTTTTATTCAACTACGGTGGGCACGCTGTGATCTGTACTGTATTTTTACTGTAACTGGCAGATTCCGGCCAAAAAAAACCCCCACAAAACGGGAGTGGGAGGGAGTGGGAGTCATTCTTCCGGGAGTGTACGGGACGGGATTTTTCCCCAGTTTTTTCGTGGGAGTGGGACGGGACGAGATTTTTTTTTGTGGGAGTGGGACGGGAGAGGTTTGAAAATCCACTCCCGTGTCACCCTCTAATCACTAGTACTCACCTCATTAGGTGACACAGTCAGAACGCTTCGGCTTTTCCTCATCTTCTGTGAAGTTTTCCTCTCCCTGTCTTGCACAGGCCTGCTCCGCTGACACTCCTGCACAAAACATCAACACAAACCCACACAATCAACTCTCGCAGCAAATACAGAAAGAACAGAAGAAAGAAAAGACATCTGACCTTGCTTGCTCGTGAGAGAGATGCCTCAGGGTAATGTTAAGATGGAGAGTCTTTCACTATTCTTCAGTGGGAGTGATAAAGAGAGCAGCACAGTTTGTCTGCAGTCTGACAGTGACAAGCATCTCTTAAACCCTCACAGCCACCTCTTTATCAGCTTTTGCACTCAATATTTTTTCCATCCTGTCTAAACTGACTTGTAAAAATGATGTTAAGAAGATATCCCTGTGCAGAGACTGTTAGGGAAGCATTTTTACATCCCTTGTGTATGATTCACTTCTGTAAAATATGAATTCAAACAGCAGGGATTTACACCCTAAAAACACATGGATCAATATTATTTATTTAAAAAGCAGTACATAAGGGTGAAGTGTGACATTTTTGGGCCACTAATGGTGCCAAACGAAACTGCAAAAATACCCTTTGTTAAGCCACAGCTTAAAATTGTTAGTGACCAATCCTACCTTAGCAACTGTTGCCATGCACCATTTTGCTCTTGTCTAAAGCAAATCTTTGAATGATGTGAATGCTTGAAAATTTTAAACACAGTTCTACAGAAATTAACCAGAAATATTGTAAATTATGCTGGGTCATTTATTACTACTAAAATGTAAATAAGAAAAATATTTTTTTTACACTAATGTTATTGTAATGTAATTGTAGTGAAAAGATGTTACCCTACGTTTGTTTAAGTTAGATGCATGTTATGTTGTGTTTCTTTCAAACAAAAAAATGATAGATATAAATACTTTGCAATATCATAACTTGTTCCATCCCACATATTAATAATTTTCAATCACTTTTAACTGCTTTATAGGTACATTTTACTGAATAATTCTAGTTACATAAGTCTATAGTTGAGATATTCTGGGGTGGGTCATTTAGAGGATCCTGGTCTTCTATGGTCATGTATCGAATGAGAATTATTATACAGGTGGGCTGGTTTTTATAGCTGAGCAAATATGTGACTCTGAATGAATGAAATATTGTAAACCAGTTTGAATGTGATTTTCAAAAAGCAACATTAACCAGCAGGAAAATAATACATTGACAATGTGCTCTTGCTGTAAATTGGAGCTGCTCAACTGTAAAGACACCAAATGCTTTTGAAAATTCAATTTAAGGAACTTTCTATGGAAGAAGGAAAAAAAACAAGCAAGAACACTGTCTGAATGAAACATATCTACAGGTCAGAATGCATCAGATTTAGAAAAGAAATACATGTTTGCTCTGCACAATCTCTACAGTAGTTTACAGTCAGCTCAACTCAGGCCTGTCATATGCCCGTCTCATTCCTCTCTTTTTCTCTGTCTTCTTGTCAATCTTTTTTTATTCTTGGCAAAATAAACAACAACAATAACAATTATAACAATAATTCAAAGTAGTATTTCCCCATAAGTAAACATTAATGAACTTGGGTGAACATCTTGTTTTTCATTTAGTCATCTTGCCATGTCTCTCTGCAGCCACTGCCAAGGTTCTCTCTTCAGTATCTCTTTAAGGTTGTGTTCTCTTGTCAATCCATCAGCCACTTCTGTGCCTAGCTCAATCCAAAGCCACTGAACGCGACGGACAGTCCAGGCCGTGGGGAACTGGGAATTTGGCAGCTGTCTCTCAACAGCTGAAAGCCTGAAAAACGTGACTCCATAACCACTTTCTATTGATTTGACCTCTGCTTTCTTATCCTGTCTGTTCAACGTGCTCTCAGCATCCTGGCCATACTGACACTAACCAGAGAAGGAGTTAGATGGCCTGTCAAGTCTAATGGTAAGTAAGAGCTTACTTTAAATATTGCCACTGTCACTGAATTCATGCAGCGTGTAAAGGTGTCTAGCGGCATGTGTCTTTTACACGAGTCACTTATCCTTAGACACTTACAAAAGGGAATTCCAATTTTTTTGCCCAGTGGGCCCCAAAAAGTATTATTTGAGAATTAAATTATTTCAGGTGGCTTTCAATGTGGAAATGTTCATTTTCAATAATCACTTGGTACCAACATTTCATTGTGTTTCTGAAATCTGTGAATGTCTTGCAATTTGATTTGTTCAATATCAGTACCAAAAAAAATACTTCACACAACTACGGAAACACAAAATAACCAGTACAAGTACAATATTAAACCGGTAACTGAGAGATATTGTCACGTGTTTGTTTCCGTTTAGTTCCTGTCTGACCTTATTTGGTATTTCCTGTTCTTGTTTAGTTAATCTTCGTTCTTTCGTATCACCTGTGTTTATTAATCATCTCGTTTGCTCCTTTGTTTCCTGTCCTTTTTAAGCCTTCAGTTTGTATATCGTCTTTGTCCTGGATTGATGTTGTTTAATGGTTATATCGTGTGTTGATGCTTATTAAAGACTCCTTTTCGTCTAATCCTTTGTCGAGCGCCTTTTCTACAACCACGTATCGTGACAGATATAAAATAATATAAAAATATATAGATATAAAATTGCAATTGTGACACATGAAGTCACATTTTTATGACAACTAAAAGCCAAAGTTCTGTCATGAAACTCTAGGTGGTGAAGTCTGATTGGTTAGTCTGACAATGACATCATTATTCATATGCCGCAGCTGATTGGTTTATTTTCATATCAGCAGCCAATGAGCTTGCTACTTAACATTCAAATATTTGGCTAGTGCTTGCTGTAGCAGTTGCAGCGCTCTTCAGAAACCCTCCACCTTCCCCAGCTCCACCTGTAGATCAGCTACAAGGTAATTTCATGTATGTTATATATTGAGGTTATTTTATATATGTTAAATTCGCAGCAGCAACAGGTTATTTCTTACATGCTCACAGCAGCATGCTGTGGATATATTGGCAGTAGCAAGTCTCAGTACTGCAGCAGCAGTGTAGCAGATCTATTCTGCCAAGACCAAACACATCAATATTGTCATGTACATTACCACGCCAAACTCTCAAGAGTTGTTGTGACAGAAATTACATTGTTACAAGAAATGAAGTCGCAATTATGAGATATAAAATCACATTTAAGGGAAATATAGTAAAATTACATTGTGAGATATAATGTTGCATGATAAAATGTTGTATACAGGATATTATTACTGCTTAGATTTGTCCGGCTGAATGAGAGCCAAGAAGTTAAAGCTTAAAGGTAAAGCTGTAAAAAAAAAAAATCATCACCCTTTGAGCTTAGAGGTTCAAAGTGGTCTGCACTTTCAACTAGACTATTATCAGAAACTCTTGAAATTAAAGGCCCAGGAGTCTGACAAACCTCTCATATCCATTTAAAGAATGGATGCACATGCACTGCAGCATCAGGAAAAACATCAGCTTCACAGATACTCCACAGTCTGAGGGCCCAATTACCTATTTACCTATTCACCTCTCCCCATTCAAAGAGTAAATGAATGATAAATGTGTTCTAATATAATACTGTAGCTGCTGCAATCTGCACAATCACCAGCCCACAAAAGAAATGGAGGTGAGTCACTGCCAGCTAAATTACCATTCCCATTAAATCAATATACGCCCCCCCACTAATTATTAAGTCTTGTACAGATGCAAAACAAATATGTCAGCATCTGTGGATCTCAAATCCTGTTTTTCTTTATGTTCTCACATAGACCTTGAGCTCAGTTTCACACTTGTTTGTTATCTGGTTTATTATACAAATATTTGCATTTTGCATGGATTCTGATTGTATTGTCTTTGTATTCATATTCAATTAAGCAATAAACTATCAATAATAGTATAAACATCTGAGGGAGTTTTTCTTGCCGCTGTTTTTGAAAAGCTGCTTTAGAATAACAAGTATTGTAAAAAGCACTTCACAAATAAATTGAATGGATTTCGAAATAAGATTTGGTTTTTCTTCAACATAAAGGTCAAGTTTGTTGTTTCGCTCTTCGCTTGCTTTGCTCACTTTCCAACAACAATATTGAGCTTTAAAACAGCCTTACATGCACTGACGAGTCTATTCTCATTAGACAATCACATGAAAGGGTTATAATATTTGATGCGTCCTTTGAGCAACAGCACAATCTGGTCCCACTGCTGTCGTTTTGCCGTTCTTCTGTGAAAGGCTCTGACATCCAGAAAATAATTACTGTGACTAAAGCTCTTCTTTTGCCAGATGTTTTGACATATGACAGGCAGCATGTATAATGCCCCTTCAAGCAAATGTACATACTCTGAGACAGAATGTTTCAGTGGTTAAACACAATTAGTTACAGTCTGTTTGAATAAAGCAGAACCAGCAACAGCTCTGAACAAAACTGTTTCTATGAGACAAAGTATTGATTTTCACCATTATTATCCATATATAAACAATATAAAATGTTTGAAGAAAAATAATGTTTTTGCATTCCGCTAAAAGAATTTCTGGTAACACTTTACATAAAGCCTTAATGTGTAATGCATTATAAAAGTAGTTTTAATGCATTAGGCTAATTATGCCTTGTAATGCATAATGCATTGTACAATTTCAAGAATAATTGCAACCACAGTTAATACATTATAACATTTATCAATTCATTGTTACACTATGCATTTTAAATTTGGTTATAATTATTTACGACAAGATATAATGTATTACAACGCACATTATAAACAATCATAATGCATTTTACATTATAATAGCCATTTATAGTGCATTATACATAAAGGCTTTAAGTAAAGTGTTACAGAATTTCTTTTCTATTCTATCATTTATATTAAAAAATCAGAAAGTGTATTGCCAAAAAAGTTTTTTTTTTTTTGTGTGTGTACTGTACTAAAATGTCAATACAGGTTTTATTATTTTGTATTATTTATCTGTTTTAGATAAAAAAAATTATAAAAATTAATAAACTTCACTGCTCTTTCTCTCTTTTGAACCACAGAGTGCAGTAATCCACACTCACACCACTTTTTAAATATTCATTCATGGCAGTTATAAGCAGGTATTATTATTTTAAATATGTATTAACAAAACTCCTTATATAAAAATATAAATCTTTTCAGTAATCTAGACTTTCATTCATTGCTAGACTTTCTTTCATTGCTTTCCTTCATCTTGGAAGTGAGTTTGACATTTATACTATGCTCAATTTTTAGAGTTACTTACAACAGTAAAATTAAAACCATAAAATGCCAGCAGGATGTTCTCTGCATGAAATATTTGTTTTAAGGAAACTGTCAAGCTGTAGTTGTTTCTAAACTGCAGTTTTGTGAGTCATCAACAGTTGGCCAATCATTGTGTGAAAGTTCACTGAGGAAACCTAAATATACATCCCAGACCAGATGAGGGTTAAAGCATTTGGACTGAAGTAAAGGAAATTGCTGATGTACCACAACAGTTTTGACAAATAATGAAAAATACTTGATTAGAAATTCACATGTCATGGTATATTCACAAACTCAGAGAAATATTTTGTTGCTATGCTATACTTCCTTGTTGCTTTGTGTATTTTTAACATAGGGAAAATTCCCATGGGAATGCTTAGTCAGAGTCACGCGCACCCATTTGGACATCAAACCAAACAGATAATGATTACGGTTGGATAATGGGTCTTTAGTGTTTAATCTGCCCTAATGATCAAGACTCAATGAAAATGACTTCATAGTCACTGGGCTGCTCTCCCCTCCAGTGAGGCAATTTAGGTTTCCTTAATAACCTGTGTCTGTAGCAGGGGATTTCTTCTCTCCTTCTCCAGTATAGCAATAATCCAGAGTGTAAGAGGGGAAAGGCTTGCGTGTATCAGGGAATACGAGCATTTCTACTGAGCTTTAAAACTAAGAGGGAACCTAGAGATATATATAAAGAGACAGTCATTAGTCCCCATATTAAAAGTGACTTTTTGTGGTAAATAAGCCTAAATTTGCTTACAACAAGTGGACACAGCAACACTAGTTAATTTGAAACACCCCTGCTCAATTATTATCGTGACAGGTGGTAAAGAGAGCAGAACACCTCCAGAGAGAAGCAAACAGGTGGTGAAAGGACATCTTTTCCCTATAAGCCGTAATGTTCCTCCATTAACAGTTTGCAAAGCTCATCTGAACTGGTACAAGATACACAAAGAAAACTTTAACAGGGCCAAGGGGCATCATACAGGTTTGGTAAAGTAATATTAGGTTGATTAGACATGAGTGCTAAGAAGATACAGTAAGTGGCAATAAGCCCCACCCTGAGAATATCAGATATTTGCTTCACAAAAAAACAGAGTTTCAGTAGAAAATATACATTTTCAAACCTTCCTTTTCCAAATACTCTCATAATCTGGTGAGATTTTTGTATGAGCAAGTCCTACAACAGATGGTATGACCCACACAGAGCCCTGATCTTAACCTCATCAAGTCAGTTTGGAATTACATTAAGGGACTAAAGCAAGTGGGAAAAATGCCAGCCACAAACCATAGATGAACTATAGCAACATTTACAGGATGTTTAGAACAACCAACTTTCAAATTACCTTTAAAACTATGTGAAAGTCTACTGTTTTGAAGGCACCACAAGGCTGTTATACACAACAAAAACGAAAACTATTAAAAAAATGTATTAATTTTAATTTATTAATTGCACAGTACTGTGCTTCTTTTCTACTTATGGCTGACTTCTAAATGAGAACACAAAATGAGAATGTTTCTTTGAAAAACTACATCACGCAGCTCAAACCTGACATTATCTGCTGAAAGTGAAAATAACTTACTATTTTATCAAGTTGTTTACAATGCCATTACATTCATCCAAGCAATTTATCCAGGCAACTGAAGTCCCTTATCTTCCCGATTAGAAAAGCTCTTTCAGTCCAAGGTACTACTTTGCTTTGCAGCTTGCTTAGATTTTAAAGTGTGGTTGATGGTCAGCCATGCACCAGTTTTATTTAACCGAGCCCAGATAACATCCCTCAAAAGAAGCCTGACATCAGAAACTCCAGTCTGCAAATTATGCTTGTGGCGAATGCTTTTACATCACACAGCATGAGCGGTGTCCAAACACCAAATCAAAGAACAAGAAAAAAGCAGCAGCAAGGAACAGATGCTGCACTGTTGTATGAGCAAAACGTATCATTAGAAAAGACTTTTGAAAAAATAAGTGACAAGGATTGGAAAGGCAGAACTTTTTGTCACTCAATAGTCTGCAAACTCAATACCTGAACACAGGAGGAGGTGCAGACATCAATTACAGAGCACCAGCAACAACAGTGAAACAGCACAGGAGCTTGTTAAACACACAAACAAGGGCTCCAGGACTCAGGAGGAAATAAGTTTGTGAAAGCAGTTCCAGAGCGTATCTAAAGCTTATCAAATTTTTAAGGTGTCATCATCTGATCTGTTAAAAAGGTAATGAGAGACTTATTGCACCCAGCGGGTCTGGTGATGGTAGATCTGTGTCTTTTAAAGTCTTCCCTATAGAGCAGAAACAAGTTCCTGGACGTCAGAACAACACAGGAATCAATGTATATAAAGGTACCATGGAAAATTTCCTGTTTGTTGAATCTAATGCGTTGCATACAATGGATTCCCAGCTGACATAATCTCGCCACTAGACACCAGTCACACTGGCATTCTGCTCTCAGATGGGACATGGGTGAATACAAACACCTCTTCCCTTCTGCCGCTTCTCCAAACTGGAGTTCTGAGTACAGCAGTTCGGGACACCTCTCTGGGGAACCAGTACCAAGAATTAGATAACAGCATCAGGCAATGTAGTTTTTGATTAGTTAGACATGCTATCTTGTTAATCAAAACTATTGTTTGTTTAAGGACTATTAATTCTGAGCTTTTCCCACAGTTTTGGCTGATAACCTTGATAATGTTTGCCTCTAACAGATGCTAAAAACTATACCATTTGGAGCCAAAAAGCTTTTTTATTTTTTTTTGCAAGCAAAATACAGAATGCTGCCTTTAAGTGAATCTCATATCTCACATCTCAGATTTAGACATTGATTGTTAAGACATAATAATGCAGAAGTAATCAAAAGTATATTGTAACCCAACATAATTTGGGCTTTTAATACACCCAAATAACTTTGAAAACTTAAAAGTAAAGAGATAGTTGACCCAAAAATGAAAATTCTGGCATTAAGTACTCACCCTCATGTCATTCCAAACCCATAAGACCTTTGTTCATCTTCTGAAAACAAATTAAGATATTTTGATGAAATCCGAGAGCTTTCTCACCTCCGTGAACAGAAACGTAACTACCACATTCAAGGCCCAGAAAGCTAGTAAGGACATCTTTTATATTTTAATGATGTCCTTACTACCTTTGTGGGCCTTGAAAGTGGTAGTTCTGTTGCTGTTTATGGAGGGTCAAAAAGCTCTCTGATTTCATCAAAATATCTTAATTTGCATTCCAAAGATGAACAAAGGTCTTACGGGTTTGGAACGACACGACGGTGAGTAATTAATCACAGAATTGTAATTTTTTGGTGAACTATCCCTTTAAAAAAGATGGAAATTATTCATTAATTTCACTTATTTATACCTACCATCTAAACAAAATTTGTTTTGTGGTACATAAAGCAAACAGTGAGTTTGAACGAATGTATGTGCAGTCACATTTTCAGAACATTTAGGAGACAAAAATGTCCAATGTTTATTGTCAGTAGTGTAGATTGTCAATGTGTATACATATACTGCTCAAGAAGTCACTTTCAAACCAAGCTGCTTTCTGTTGGTCGAAACAGTAAATTCATGTGACCAACTTAAACAAATTCGAATATCTTCCGTCCTCACGTGCAATTCACTATTGTGTAGATTCTTATTGAAATGACTGGATTTCTCCAGCAAAAAACATCAGCGTATATAAGGACTATTTATAGCAAAAAAAAAAAAAAAAAACTTTAAAAAAAAAATCGTGTACACTGCAGTCTCTGACCTCAAGGCGATTCAGAAAAGATGAATCACGGTCTGGCCAGGGGAGATTTTGGTATGGAGATAAAGGTTAGGATCATGATATTTTGGTAGTATTATATGTTAGTGTATATTAGCACAGTTTGTTATTTCCTTTTGGGATCGGATATACTATCACACAGTGACTTGTTGCTTACTATTTAAACCAAATCCTCTAATTCTATTACAAAAAAAAAATAAAAATAATAATCTAAATTAAATAAGTGTGTGCATCAATTTTTTCCCTCTGTGCAACTGCCTTTTCTCCATTCCAGTATTCAGGTTGGCCTCTTTGTTATTATTCTACATACTAACCTCCAATTTTTGGCTCATAATAGAGTGAAGACTGGTAATTAACCTAATTACACATTACATACTGTTGAAGGACTGAATATTTGACACTTTACTTAATTAGTTTCACCGTAACGTAACCCTGCATAAGGAGGAGGGTCAACAGAACTGAGCCTGTAACTGTGCAATGAGACTAAACTGAATTCTTTGTCAATGTAGCCTAATCAAATGGACGGGCAGACCAAATTAATGATATAATCTTGACATAAAAATATTGACCCTAAGTGTTATTAGCATTTTATTATAAAAATCAGCATTTTATATTAGCATTTTATAATAAAAAAAATATATATAAATGGCTATACTTACCTTAGAAATCATACAAACTGGTCTTTTAACAGAGGTATTGATACTGGCAATACTGACAGTGATAGTAGGTGGTAAAAAAAAAAAGAAAAAGAAGTGATATTCTTACCCTTTTTCTAAGAAATCTTGTCATTTTATGCACAAACCTGACTTTACTGTTCCTGTATTTGTGTGTCTGCTTTACTCTTTTTTTTTTTTTTTTGCTTTAAAATGACGCAAAGACTCGTTATTGTATCTATTAATTGGAAGCTGTGAAGCATGGCATTCATAATGAATACTAAAAAGGAAAACACTATGAATGTGCTTCTTTTCAATATATTCAACTTACAGCATTCAACTGTTGATAGCATGAATTATTTAAGCACGAATGCAGCATGTTCTGTTGAATGCAGTCACACATGAATCAGGTCAGGTTCTGCGATGTACCTTAAAGACCACTACAATGTCGAGTCAGTTATAGACAGAAAACACTGCCATGAAAAGCCATCCAGAAATACAGTTTAGCAGAAGTGATGACTGAATGAGTTTTCATCTAATCATCTTCTAGTTATATCCAAGTGAGGCATAGGCAGACAATGTGAGCAAATGGTAAGCACAATGACACGTCTTTTATGAGATTTAACCCTTAGAGACCCAAATATTATTATTGATGAGTAAATAAATTTCATTCTTAAATCTTAAATCTGTGCTGACTTTTTTTTTTCTCCAAATTATACAAGTACAAATGCTTTCTTATTCTTAAAACTATTTCCCAGCAAGCTAAGAGGCTTAAATTTGTATATTTTTATAACAGTGAAATATTCCTCCAGATTTCTGACCCCACTGTAAAGTACACTGAAAATCCATGTTTAGACAGAGGCTCACAGCAGATGCTTTGACATTTATAATGGCCCTCTAAGTAAGCTAAAATGCTGAAAGTTCATTGAGTTCAACTCACACCAGGCCTCTGACACTCTCTAGGGTTTCCTGATCTTTGGACATTTCCACACCTCACTGACCTATGGTATAAAACCTAAAAAAGCATATTTAGAGTTGCAGTTATTCTGACCTTTATAAAGAGCCTTTCCAGAGCACCGTCTCTGTATAGTCTTTGGACTACACAATATCTGTGACTGAACTCTAAATTAATCATTTTATTTAATTTCAATATACATTTTAATAAAATAAAACTTACACACAACTTTGATTCATAACAGTTAGCAATGGTGACCACGGGCATTGACCATTACTTGGCAGTGACCACATTGTGTGGGCGATAGAAATTGTAAATATGATCCTGCCAAAACTGCTGATGTGATACATTTAATGTGTGAGCTGTTTTTATATCTTTATTTATATTAAATTATTTATTTAAAAATAATATTTAATCACTACACAACTTGGTCTCTGAGGGTTAATGATGAAGAAATTAGTATGTACTGTTACATATATTCAAACATCAATATGCCTCCCACTGAAGTTCCAAAAATCTGAAGTGCAGATTACTTACTTGAAAACCAGGCATTAATCTATAGCTACACCATATCAATCTATAGATCACTCTCTGATCCTAAAATTAATCATCCAGAGGCTAAACTTCTACAGTACCTGCAAAGCTGTTACCTAATGTTGCCTCTGCCCCAAAATGACACCAACATGTTTACTGACATCTAGTCATGCAAGCAATGCCTTTAGGGCGGTATTTAATTGCATTTCTGAATCATAGTTTCTCTGCATATTGCATCTGTCATTAGAAGCTCATTGTGCATATATATTAGCTGAGGCAGATGAAAGGTCAAACGAACATTGAAATAATTGTTTAAAAATTGCTCATAACATCCTGAACACTAGAAAATGATTGCTGTCTGAAAAAACATTTTCAAAAAATAAAGAAAAACACATAGCCTTTATATGAGTTATCATTACAATAGTCTTTCAGTCATCAAATTCATTGTGTTGTACAAGGTTTGTTTATTTTAGTCATCAATTTAACAAAAAAATTGTAACTTTTAAATATAAATGTTCCTAAACAAAATACAGAGTACTCTGGACATTAAGAAAAATGATCTATTTAAAGAGTTCTCCATATTTTCTTCTCCATATACTTCTCCATATCTTGCTTCCATTCTATAGTTGCATTTTCATGTAAATGTACAGCGGATGCAGCTGAAGGGAAGGCTGATTTCAAAGGACAAAGCTTTAGTTAGCTTTTACGAGTTGAAACGGAACCAAGCTGCCAAGCTGAATGGAAGAATTATGGCTGCTGTCACAAGCTCATTCCAAAAAAAACTGGTGCCACCTCATCCACAACTAAGATTACATGTTGAGAAACACATATATTATAAATACTTTTCTTTGTGTGTGCATATATTTATGTGCATGTTCGTGTGGGCATGTGTTTGTGGGTGGGTGACGGGGCACGGTTATTTAAATGTCCAGATTTTTGAAATGAACATCATTATGAGCATATGGTGCGACAGAATGGCTTCTCTCAGATTTACACCAAAATAAATACAATGAAAACAAATCCCAATTTAGGCTGAAAATATCTTAAAGGAAGACAGAGTTAAACACAAGTCAAGCTCTATCGACGCCATCTGTGGTCTGCTGTCAATTAGCGAAGAAAATAATGTTGACTCGCTAGTGTTGTCTAAAATCTTCCCATCCAATTACAAGACTTTACTGGTCAGCAGCAATAAATCAACACAAATTGAAGATTCATGGATGAGTGTTAAAGGATTCAACTGTGCTAAAATGGGTTTCTCACAAGAGAAAAGATTTATATTAAGATTAAGATATATATCTACAGTATATTTATGAATGTGTAGCTTAAGCTTTTTTTCTAATCAACTGTAATTTTATATATTTTTTTTTAAATTATAATAGGGGCCTATATTTTAATAGATAGTTTAATAGAGTTTAGATAGATAATATGTATACTTTTGTAACTGCACTCAATATTCTGAAGAACGCTGAAGCACACTGACATTCACTGCATGGAAAAAAACAGACATTTTTCAAAATATCTTCTGTCATGTTGAATTCTAGATAGAAATAAAATCATACAGGTTTAGAAGGCCATAAGAATGAGTAAATAATAACAATTTTCATTTATGGATGTACTATCCCCCTTTAACGGCCAAATAAATAAAAAATGATTTAAATCCATTGTTATATTCACATATTGCTAGTAAAATCACTGAGAACATACTGTCAATATACACTATCTTGACCAGCCCTATGTACCGTAGATAGCACAAAAAAAAGAAGACTTGAATGTAGTTAGAGACCACAGACAGGCATTCTGCTGCTATTGTGTGTAATGGAAAGAAAATAGCCAGACAATATCCCAGAGGAGACCATTTCTGGGGTTTCTACACCATGGAAACCTTTCTGTCAGTGATTTCATTCTTCTTTTTTTTTTCATTCTCTCCCAGCTTCCGTCATACACTGTCTTCTTACATTTCTGTGAAAAACACATGCAGTTTTCTTTTTGTCCAGCCATTTCATGCAATCTCTCCCACTTGCTTCCATTGTTTCCAGCCCAATTTCCCTCTCTTATCCTCCCACTCTCCTTTTCCGTCACCTTCTCTTGTTATTTGCTCTGAAAGTATATGGAGAAACGTAAAAGCAAAGACACGGAAAACAGAAGGTCCCTGGAGCAGCGCTTGTTCCGCAACAAATATTCTGAGATCAGTACCTTTGAGCCAGTTGCTCCACCAATTTGAAGTCACCGGTGACTGGGAAAAGGACGAGGTGTTTTGAAACTGCGCTGTCCAGCTAATTACAAGGTGTTTTCTGAAAATCCTCCCAAGTGGAATTGTCTGTCATCCATGCATTTCACTGCCTCCTACCTACTCTTTCAAATCCACCCAAGTATTTCTGTCCCTTTCATCACATGTGCTTTTCTAATCCTGTTTTCTATTAAACTTACTGACGTTTCATCTCATGTACTGGTGAACACCAGATGGTGCAAGTTGGCATATCTGACAGTATGAAAACAAACAAATTTAATACAACACTTAGAAATTCTTGTTCCATGATACCAGGGGTCTTCAACAGGGGGTCGGCGGCAGTACTGCAAGGGGTCTGCCAATTATTTTTTACAAAAAAATGTGTTTAAAAAATATAGCATTAAGTTAACATCAACCAAAAGATAATAAAGCTAAAATCTAACTTTTTTATTGTAAAACTGAAATGTTATGTACAAGTATAGGATTCTGCACTTCAAGAATAATTAATATGTAACATTTTTATATTATATTATAATATAATAGCTATAGCTATATACTATAGCTTTTACACAATATGTAAGAGATACCCTATTCCTGATCTGTCTCTTTATCCAAAAAAATAAAAAATAATAAAAAATTATTCACACCACTATATGAAAACCCAAAGCCACCGCCTGACAACATCATGAAATATTCATCACAACTAGGGCACGATTTCCATAGACATCTCAGAATGACACACTAGGTACACCTGGGAACAGCATGCCAAGCTGTTGGCTCTTGCCAGCAATTGACATTGTGATATAGTGCAATGGCTGGCAGAGAAGCATTCAACATCTGGCCCAGCAGAACCTGAGCAGCATTGGCTGGACTCTCACAGGAACATATGCTTTAGGTTCAGACACATATTCAAACACTCCAACTAGAAAACTTTAAATGAAAAACCATTCTCACAACAGCCAACAGCACTATGTGTATTCATAAAACAGAAAGGCTGTGTAACAAATCCTTGTTCCGCCAGCGTTCAGATCAAATATGCTGTCACAAAGGAATAGAGTCACAAAGGCTCTAACTGTGTTTCCTACAAATTTTCAGTGGATGGCTTTAAATGCAGTATTTAGTTTGTCAGTTTAGGTTTGGGTAGTTCCGCATAGTTGCCACAATTTTTACTATCCTAGACAAAACTGCATAGTGACATTGCACTCTTATTCGGTGACTAGCTCTCTTAGATAAAGGGACTTTAAAGGTTTGTATCTAAAACAAAAACTAGAAATATGATTAATATTATTTATACTGTATATATACACACATAAATTTTATATAAAAACTCCTTTTAGATATAGCCTTGGAATCAGTGACATTTTTTTAACATATTTTATTCAGCAATGGCACATGAAACTGATCAAATGTGACAGGACATTTATAATGTTGTTTTGAACTTTCTATTCATCAAAAAAACAATGTTTTATGGTTTCCACAAAAATATTAGGCAGCACAACTGTTTTCAGCATTGATATTAATAGGAAATGTTTTCTGAGCACCAAATCTTCATATTGATCACAATGATAGGATCATGTGACATGATTTTCCATTGTTTTATTGTGACATATAGAAACATTAATATAAATGTAACAACATAGTTTTAATTGTAATAATAGAATAATAGAATATAACAATAATATAAACTATTTTACTGTATTTTTGATCAAATAAATGCATCCTTGGTGAGCATAATGGATCATATCAACATTAAACATTTAAATGGTAAGGTGTTTTGTGTTTGTTTCTTTTAACATATTCACTTAGTGTACAGTATACTATGACTTATACTCGTGGCCATCCACAGCCTATGTATTAATGAGAGAAATGGCACTTTTATAACATCTGTACACAATTCCCCACAATAATCACAATTCCCCAATAAACCATCTCGGAGCAGCTTTCTTATTCAATAATCTATTAAAGGTTATAATAGCAGAGCTGAAACCAGATAAATTCTCAAAGGCCACACATGCGGGCATCAAATGGAGCAGCTTGGCTAGCCTCATCATGATGTATTAGCTCCTTCCAGACACCCTGTGGAAAAAACAGGTTTCCTCTCTCCACACACACACGCCTATAACTCACCACAGAGTAAAACATGACACAGCCTCTACACACCACATTATGTGCCCTCCTCCATTTTCTCTATGATTAAAAAGCTAAGTGGATGGATTTTGGATTCAGTTAATTATCCACATGCAGGATCTGAAGCTTTAATGGAATACACTGTTTACTATTTACATCATGCAGTCTCCTAAAGACCTCATTGATTAACTATAGACCTTCAATGAAAACAAAGCATATCAGCCTTTTAGAATCCAATCACTGCTGCCATTTGACTGTGAATTTTTTTTTTTTAACATCCACCTTGGTCCTTTTGGTTTCATAATATTCTCAGGGCCACGGATTAGATTTTCTTAGGCTTTAGCTTAATTCTGCATATCCAGTCTCTGCTTCCCTCTGCATTTATCATTTTCGAACAAAGATGATTTAAGCCAAACTGTGAACCTAGGATTTTATTTTAATTTTTAATCTGAATAATTGGTGTCCTAATTCATGGGCTGCCAAACCACAGTAAATTCAGATTTTTTGGTTTTTAAAATACTTCCATGCATTAAAATCTAAAGAGATAAGCTGACTTCAGCCATGCGTCTGAAGCTGAGATCACGACAAATCATCTCAACAGCAGCTTTTCAAATCACTGTCACTGTTAATGCCATGGGGAATCAGGTCAAGCCAGCACTGCGCACTGTGCCACTACAAAAGGAAACTGTCAGTTGATCAGATACAATGTCATGTACATTCAACACAAACACTGTGCTCAGTGGCTCTCAATTAAAAAACACTTTAATCAATAACAACGGAGCACATTGTTTTTATAGAGTCAAACCTTGATGTAAACCTTGGCTGCAGTTTTGGGCCTTTGGCTGATTTATGATGGTTAATTAACATGTAAAAAAAATTATAAATAAAATATTTTAAATATTAATATTAAATATAAAAAATAAAATATTTTTGTATATATTTTTTAACTAATTAAAATTTGTAATTTCAAACAGCACCATAGAAATTTACATAACACATAAATGTCAATCAATGATGCAAAACATTCTCTTCAATACAAGCTAACATGCATATTGAGACATATTGTGACAACATACTCATCAGGCATTTTTTTTTTTTCTTTTTCATGTGAATGGTGACAGCCAGAGGCACACAGGCACAGATCAACCCTCATGCGTTCATACTTTATCTGGCTTCTCTCTGTTTGAGAGCCAACCACCCTGACTGACTTGCTAATACATGCAAAAAGACATTTGCATAGACCATAAAAAATACACTAGATTCTCCTCACTACTGAGCTATAAAGGTTCTGCATTTATAACATTACCTGCCAAAACTAAATGCTAAATGAGCTGCATATTGCCCAAAAGACAGAATTGCATAAGACCTCCAGTAGGCAAATAAAATAGATTAATCTTGATGTGAAGAATGATCCAATCATTCTGTCTAGAGTAGACTAATGAAAATGGCACTCAAACAGAGGCAAATTCACAGTTGACAAAATGCATCTACTTATCTCATCAAAAGAGAATAAAACTCAGCCTTTGTTACCATAATAGATTTATTGAAATGTGTTACATAAAACTGAGTGGACCAGGGCCAGTGCTGACAAACATCTCCTGGCTAATATGCGCTGTGTTCCCAAGGTTTTGTGCAAAAGACACAACACTTGGTTTGGCACATAAATAGGCTAAATAAAACAAACAATTGCAATGAGATGGCATCATGGGACAATACTCTCAGGGTCTTCCCTCAAACAAACACCTAAAGAGCACATAATGGCAACTGGATTTAAGTTATATAGATGCACAAAGATCCAGTCTACATGAGAACAGCATGTGTGGTAATGTCTTGTGAGAGGAAATGGTTATTTTGTCTTTGTTATCTTTAAGGCAAATTACTTAAAACAGAACAAAAAAGTGTTGTGTCATCCACATTTCAGTTTGCTCTAAAACCAACATGCTTGCAACCACAACCATGCAACTTTGCACAACATCAGCAGTTCATGTGTTTTTCCTTCCCAGTGGCCTGTCAGGCTGTTTTACTTGATTTCATTTGCAATCTAAACATGTTTGCATGAGAACTCATTTATTCATTTTGTAATATCTTTGTCATTGTTTACCCTTTCAATTACTTCTTTGAATCAGTTTAGCAGTTCAAGACGATGAACAAGGACATATTATGACAATCTTCAATAGAACAAATTATAAACGTTCTCTTCAGTGCACCTGGTGTCAAATTTAAAACCTGTATTACAGCAATAAGTTATAGAACTTTTAACCTCATGGTCATAAAGTTGAGGAAAAAAGAAAAGAAAAAGAAGAATATTAAGAACATGAAAACAGAAAAATAATATCAACAAAAATTAGCATCTCTGATAAGTCTATGGTGATATTAAGGCTGCATCTGTGAGTGTTTTCAGAAACAGCAGAGCATAATTGCCTCATTAAAAGGGTCATGACATATATTTATTTTATTATTTTAATATGTCCCTTGAGGTTCGCTTTAAATGTTAATTAAGTTTTTTGCACAAAAGAGTAATATTCACAGATTCTAAAAATATCCATTTTAAGACCTGTTAGTTAACAGTCACTGTTATGAATGAACATAAATGCATAGGAAAAAGTATCAACACCTTCGGCTATTGCAAAAATGTCATTGACATAAAAACACTACGAAATCCTTTACTTATGATTTGCGATGTAGCTGCTGTCAGATCTAATTCAGAGGCCACTGTGTCAGCTTTCAAAAAAAGTTTCTTTGCAATCCCTCCAACAATCTGCATTCAAATGCCACGAATAAACATATAATCCTCTGATATGACTTAAAATTCTATTAAATCATTTGTGCACAGAGGCATTTTAAATATGCCATTTAAACCAGACGTGCCATAGCAAATGTTCCTTTACCCTTACATTTGTCCTGTTGTCAGGAGTAGCTCAAGTGTGTGGAGTACATCAGAAATTGAAGACAGTAAGTAATTATTATGGGTTCAATTTGATTTTGAGTTTTAATATTACAAATATCTGCATACCTTCAAGACGAGTCTAACAATGACCTTTTTTTGTATTTCATAAAATCTTACAAATACATGTGACATAGTTAATTCATATGGCCTTTTAGGTTCCTTAATCACAAACCATTCATTTTACAGGTCCTCTAAATGTCAGTCGTTTATTACACAATTAAAAAATGAAGCTACAGCAGAGATACTATAAGGGGAATGAGACTAATAAATTAAATTAATTATGTCATTTAATTTGATCATACTTTCAATATTTTAAACTGCCGGAGGTTACAGCAATTTATGTTAGATGCAGCCCTAATATCACTTTCCTATATGTTAAGTGTGAATACAAAGCTAGGAAAAAGCTAAGTGACACCAAGTCTCATCTCTGGGAAATTTGAGGACGCCCTTTATCTCCATCTTCATGCATATGCAAACAGACAGAGAACCAAACCCAATAATTAATGTCACCCTGACCCTCCTCTCATCAGCCCATGGCCAAGCTCACAATAGGTGTCAGTGGCAATGAGGAGGTGCATGAGTGCTGCTGGCAGAGAGTAATGAGACGCACCTGCTGCTTATTGCACCTTGTCACCACTGCCAAAACCCCTCCATCTCAATCTCTGCACCAGTTCTAGCCCAGTGGTGAAAGGTGCCCTGTCTTGACAAGACCCTAAACCCACCCTTAACTAACCATATTAAGCCTATATGGCTGATCAGCCTGTTGGGGGCAAGGCAGTGTGTATATCATGCCAACTCTGTGCACGAAGAGCTTGTCCTTGAGATCCAAAACAGCACAACATAACTGGGAAGCCACTTAACCAATGACCACCTGGCCCTGCTCCTCTGGACCAAAAGCACAACCTTCTGTCTTGCATATGGAGGTCATCATACCGGACTTCTGTTTGAGCCTTTACAGCCACTCTCAAGAAACTTTCTGCCTTTATATTTGTATTTTTTGCCAAATAAAAGACTCTCTGAGGCATGAAACTGCCAATTTCTTTGTGTCCTTCTTCAAGCCCTACCATGAAATAAACAAGAAACTAATCCATATTTGAAGAATAAAGAGGTTTATTCAGTATTCTAGATAATTTTTTCCAACAATGGACTGAAGTAATGAAATGTATGGTTTTCATTAGCCAAAGTAAACGAACAATCAGGGAGATTGATGACAACTGCCATGCGCTGAGGTCTAACAGATGAGGTACTGTGTAGGTTCTGCACCAACAATTATACATGAGAAATCATAGCACACAGTACAAACTACAAGAAAAGCCCTTGGGTATCTGCTTGGGAAAGCAACACATTCAAATTCACCAAGCCTGTCACAAATACACAGATCTCGTAACATAGACGCACATGCTCACAACACACATTCAGTTGAGTGGGACGGCAATCCTCCACACTCACACATAAAAATACACACATTCCTGCAAGCCAAGCAGTGAATGTGCTATTCGAGTATGAAATTCATCAGCCAAACCCTTTATCCTGTGTCACTGAGGGTCCATCTGTTCAACCAAGGCCTGATTGATTGTCCATGAGATGATGGAAGCAAACATGCTTGTCTCAACAGGGCAAGAAGTTATGAGGAAAGCCTTAGAATAGGAGAAAAGCCAAGTAGCATTAGGAGGGCAAACTAAATCGCATATGATCTCTCTCATATACACTTGTTCTTTTGGACTTTTGTGAGATCTTGAATTTTTCCTCACTGGTTTCTAATATGTGGTTTATTCTGTCATAATATAACAAAATAGTTGTTTTTCAAAATGCTTAGAGCAATGGGCACATTAAGAGACATAAAAAAGGTTAAAGAAATGTCATGTAATTTAACATTAACAGACCTTTTGTATCTATTAGCATCACCTAATCAAATTAGGGATCTTTCAATTCCATCTAAAAACAAAAAAACTAAAGTTGCTGATTAGGGCCTAGAAAATATATGCATAATATTAATAAGGAGTCTCTGGACTCTTATGTGAACAGTGATAATAATTACAAGGAAATGCGATTATTTCATCTGGATTAACTACTGAAGGAACTTAATTTTTATAAATTATTTTACCTGGTTAAAGAAACTACAATGAGAACAAAATTGAACCCATAACAGCTCCTTGATGAACACCATAGAGATGCCATGATAAGAATGTATCAGACTTGTTTGCCATTTCTGCTACAATTCTATATGAGAGATGACCTTAATACTGCTGAACGAACCGAACAACTTTTTTATTATGTTTGGGCAGAAGATATGTAAATATTTTATATATCAGCAATACAGATCTTCTTATTAGTTCTGTCGAAATGTGATGTATATTGACAACAATACATGGTGCAGATAATGTGTGAGATAAATTTAACAGGATGGAAGGGGAAAAGTAAAATTATTTGACACAAACAGTTTAATATGATCATATTAGAAAACCCCACACCAATTTACTACAGAGAATACAAAGATGGAAATATAATGTGGTTATGTGGAGATGGATGGTGGTATTTCCCAGGGCTCACTGCCTTGCCAGCTTACAGCACTTCGGTCTGCTGTTGTTGGCCGGGCATTGAAGACTTCAAACAAGCAAAACAGGGTTTAGCAAATGCTTACTTCTTTCTACTATCATCATCATTTTATTGCAAGGATAACTGCACAGACTTTAAACAAACATTTTGCATGGATGAGTAAGTCAAACTGAAAGCCAGTACAACTGGATACTGAGTGCACGCAACAGATTAAAAGCTAAATCTGACAGATAAATATTTCTGGTGCATCAGATTAATTCCTAAAGGAATAAATATACTAGAATTAGACAATTTTGTGATTCCTCCCATAACAGTCATTTACCTTTTCAATCATGTAATGTTTAAATGGTTGTTTTCTATTCAAATCCATTTACTGAAGTAAACTTCCATTCAGCTACAGTGTGTCCTTTCACTTTACTTGGTAATAAAGCCATCATAATAAAGCATAATCACACTGAAGAAGTTGAAATGTTTTAAAATAGCTCATTTTCTTTTTATAATGGTTTGTCATGAACAAGATAATCAGTCATGCTGATATTCAGTTAAAAAAACAAAAAAAACAAAACATGCTTGCCACAAGTGGCATTGGTTTTATACAACAGTTCAAAAATTTAAAAAAAAATATATTAAGTAATTGGTTAATAATAATATATCAATATTGATTAACATACATTTCAGACATATATTGGCCAGCTATTTGGTATACATCTACATGTAAATGAGTAGGCCTGTGTACATGTAATGATACTTATGCTTTGTAAATGCTAAGATTCTTTTTAAAATGCCAATAAAAACTGCAGGATTTCTCCAGGTCTTTATCACTTTATTAAAATTACACCAAACAAAGAACAAATATTTATTTTTTACAAGCCACCACGTATTTACGAACTTGCATTGAGAAGTTTAAAGCTAGAAGTTTAAAGCTTACAGGCTTCTGTATGTCATCTGCCTGCAATGAGTTCTGGGATTTCTAATGGTTTGATTCTCTCAAGTCTGCATACATTGCATCCTTAATATCAAGAACACATTAGGGTAGTCTACTTTCATGCATTCTCTGTACTTGTTGTGTTTTTGAATACTGGAATTGAACTTTACGGTTGATGATGATGTAGTATGAAAACATAAGAATGCACTTTAAGAAATTGGCCCTTTTGTGTCAACAAAACGCACACAAACATGAAATCAGTCTCTAGGCTATTTCAATCTACAGAGACTTCCAGCTCCAGCTCCACCCCGGGTTTTCCATGTCCCACTCACGACCGAAGGAAACCCGCTCCAAGTGATCGTAGAACAAAAAACACCGAAGCTCCGACTTTTGAAAAACCTATTAGCCTACGCAGAGAAAACACCGAATTTACAGATGAATTAATTTGAGGTCGTTCCATTTACAACGGGTGTCAACTGGTCTTCTTTTCTTGAAATCCCCGCGTCATCCCTGCTTTCCCATTATGAATTAACTCTTTTGATTCCGAACTAATACTTGCTTACAAAGACTACATTGTAACGCTGCTGTACAAACGGAGACAGAATCACAGAAAAACAGCACTCAAAAGTACCCATTCTCGTTTTTCTTAATATGTTTGTTGTAAATAAAACCCGCTGTTATGCGCGTTCGTATCAAATCTAGTAGAGCAACTTAATCAGACATCACTGAATAATCCTGATGAAAAGCCCCTCAGCATCCCAACTGAGAATCCTGATGCAAACACACACTCCCGTATCAAAACAGAACACTCTAATATCAAAAATAAATGCAACAGTGTAAACAATAGAACAAAAGCAGGAACAATCATCTGAGAATCACATTCTCACCTCAAATACGGATCCACTTTCTTGCACGTGGGAGACAAAAGAGGCACAAAAGGATCCCGTTTTAAACTCGTGATCAAGAACACGAGTGTTGTGCCGTTGTGTTTTTGTGTGTATAACCCATGAGGTGGACCAGAGCCGTCAATGAAGAAGCAGCAGCAGCAGCAGCATCTTCTGTCCCGCTATAGAAACCCTCTCCGCTTCTGTCCTTCAACACCGCTGCTCTCAGACAGTCTGAACTGGTACACGGAGTCCGTGCAGAAACGAGCACTCCAACTACATTTAAAAAAGATGCTGGGATTCGGTTTCGGTCCCGCTTTGGCAAGATGCAGGCGGTTTTCACACGCACCAGGCTCGCGCTTTCGTTTCTAGATGCTGAGCGTTCACCGTGCCTGTCAAAGCAGAGGAGGATCTACAATACAAGAGCGCTTATAAACACTGAGACGTGGGATGCGTGTGATTAAGTCACTGGATGGGAGGATGAATGCTCAATTTACTGCATTTATTTTATATTCGTCTCCAGGCATTGGTTCAAACAGAACATTTGTCCATTCCTGCATGAGTCATTTAGACTGGAAATTGGGGCAAGTTGTCACTTTTTTTTAGGGTAGGTGGTTTCTGAAAGTCAATTATATTATAGGTGGACACATTTAAGCATTGGCTGCGGAAAAAAAAAAAAACTCTTTCCACCATTATTGCTCAGGAAAAGAGATAGAGTTCATTTAACACTCATTTGATACAAAAATTATAACAATTTGGTCAACAAAAAATGTTATATTATATTATATTATATTATTATGTGACAACTCCCCATCCTGAAAATAGACAGATCCAAGAAGACGGTTCAGATTTTTGGCTAAAAATCTATCTTTGTGATATGATTGACTTTACCTGAATATATGTCAGTGTGTGTTATTGTGTTCACTTCTTACCTAGAAAACTAATCAGAACTAGAAAAAAAAAATTAGTTTTGACTTTCGACTCAAAACCTTTGCTGAGACTGTCCTTGTGACACACTTCTCCATATGACAGCTAGCACGGATTCACAATGTAGAGTCATGTGATGAGCAGTGCTAGTCTTGTCACAGTTTTTCCAAGAGCTTTTATAAATCAACTTCGCAGAAACGGACACTTTGTTGAATATACTGTACTTACACAGTGGTCAAAAAGACAACAATGCCCCACATGATATGAAGAGGATATTAGTTTCCATACTGACTAGGTCTGTTGATTCTAGCTGTCAAGCTGACATAGTTTAATTACACTGATTCTCATAATTGTTTAAATTATTTAACCCGAAGTACTGCAGTGTTTAGTTTACCTCATCTTTTCTCAAGTTCATTTTTTATGACAAATTTATTATTGTTTTCACACATTACTATGGGAAATCTCTTATTTATATGGTGGTTGTTGGCCATTACATTACCTACTATTACAGCAACTGTATGTAAGTTTTTTACCTTGAAATGTCAGTTTCAAAATCATGTTCTGACGAATAAGGCGAATGGCTTCAGTTTCTTTCCCATGCTTGCCCGTACATGTCTGTTCTTGTAGTATGTTCTTAGAGTTTAGTGAGCGGGTACGAAACTGCTTTACGGCAACAACAAATGCACATGAGCAGCTATCTACTGTAATTAGGACAGTAATTACAAAAATAAAATTGAATTGAATTTCCTGACTTAACTGTAGGGGGCTCTATAGTCGCACAAATGAATGTATTATTATTGAACAGTCATCTTATACAACACACCATGCAGTGTCAGATTATTAGATGGATTTGAGTATCTACGTATCTAAAATATAAAGCTGAATACAGATGAAACAGTCTGGACTGTTTTCAATGCTGATGACGAAATGAATGAACAGCTGAATGATCCACATAATTATGAGCCTATTATTCAATTATGCAAGGTCATGCATTAGAAGTTTCATCATGAGCGTTTAATTTGGCAGACAAGAAACTAAGGAATCTTCCAGACGTTGTAAGCACACAGTAATTGCAAGGATATTTTTCACTGATTATTTCCATAATCGGCTTTGGAATCACTCTACTTAGCAATAAAGCATTGATTAGATGCTCAGACTACTGATGGCTGAAAATCCCCAATAACAGCTGAAGAAGACGAGGTCGGGGTGACTGCTCAGGGAATTGGGACAAGGCCAGGGAGTGTGTCAGTAACTAAAGGCGGCGGTTGTTTGAGGTGGTCAGGCACAGCCTAAAGCTAAAGCCTGGTTGCATTGTTCCACTGAGGATTTAGAGCTTAAGCACCATGACCATGATTAAGAAACAAGACCATCTGCTATCCCGTGTCCGAATGACAGGGTTTTTCACATGCGCACCCTCTTTCTCTCATGCATACGCATTCATTCAAAACTCAGATGACAAAATAGCACACAGATGTTTAATATGGTCAAGCTTTCATGCATTAACATTTATGGCCCACATTTTCCTAAAGCACCTATTTTAGTGGCAATGAGAAAATGCTTTATAGGTACTATAAATAATATGTTTGTGTATTGTCCATCTAAACTTCTAGTCCACTTATAAATGTTTGTGGACAAGAACATCTATTCAGAAATCTTCTCACTCCATGGCACACTGACATTGTAGACAGATGGAGCTTGACAAATAAGACAGCATTCAATTTCTCAGACACATCACATTAACTCTACACAAAGCAGGAGGCTATCAGGGTCCCCGAGGACACAATTACACACACTGTAACACCAGCACTGACTTCTCATTAGTAACCAACCAGCAATTAGCCTAGCGATTAATCACCCCCACAGAGGCCTTGTTTAGATTAGAAATCAAGATTTGTTTTTACATGTGTTTACAGAGTTCACTGGAATAGCAGCAGAACATAGATCATAGCAAAATAGTGATGCATTTCTTAAATCTTTCTGAAAACTAAAGAGGGAAATGCTTTTTTCAGAAAACATTATTTCTGTCTTGAAGTGATGAAAACTTTACTGAAATACACACTCATGCTTGGCTAAATGGGGCATTCTATAGTCTTCTATTGTTTTTATAGTTATAAATACTGTAATCTAACCCTAACCCACACCCTAAATCTAAACAGAAAACCTTTTACACTTTTACAATAAAAAAAACTAATAAATACTTTATTTTTATATCATTTTTACAAATGAGGATATATTCAAAAGAAGGTTTTGTCCAACCCAGGCTCACTGGGGAAAAAAAATGTCATTGCTGACCTTTCTGCAAAATAATATGTTGTTTCATGCACTTTTCATGTCACTTCCGAAGTGAAATGTCCAATGAGTGGCACTAAAAGCAGTTTTGTCCAAAACAGATTACCATGACTGTGGCAACATTTTATTACGTTGGTTATTATATTGCAGCAGATCAGAAATTATATGTCCAGTAAGTGGCACTAAATGCTCACATTAAAAATAACATATCACCTAAACTAAAACCTTTCTTAAATGTAACCAACAGTGTTAACAAAAACAAATGTGAGATAAAATGCTTGTAAAAGAACCATGCCTCTTTGAGCTCTTATTGTGACTCAAGTGCAATGTTGTACAAGGTGAGCTACTGAGCAAGTTTACTAAATCAGAAAAGCCATACAATATAAAGCTGACTATGCAATGCAAATGTCAAAATGTATTATGGTAATGGTAAAAGTATGGTAGAAGTGTTTTGAGGTAATGGCATAGGTACCTAGGTACAAAAATGTAGATAATGCATGTTTTTCCTGAAAGAAAGTCAGACAGTTTTGGACCCCATTGACTTTGGACCTAGACAAAACAAAACATCCTTATTGTGTTCCACAGAAGACAGTCATAGATAGGAACCACATTTAGGTGTGTAAATTATGACAGAATTTTGCTTTTTGGTGAACTATTAGTCATTTGCCTTGTGGGGACTGTTGCAAAGTAACAAGGCAGCAAAGATACAGTTGTAAAAATGAAAATAAAAACTATATTTCTTTGGAAGAAAAACATGAAATTTTATTGTGTAATTTCATTATTATTATTATTATTTTCCGATTTAAGTGTTAAATAATATTTTTGATTTAAATAAAATGTAAGCTATGTAGTTGTTATGCACATTTTTTTACACCATTAAGGTGAAACCAATCACATTAAGACCACATCTGGATTCTCCCACTGTAGCAGCTGTGCATAAGAGATTGTTTGTTGTTTTTGGTTGGCTTTCCATATGTTTGCATGCAAGCATTTTTCTTTCAAACCACATTTTTAGAATAAAAAGTGCAATTACTCATTCAGGTGCATAAGCAAGTATAGCATTTACAATTTTTGAGCTGTTTAGCAGCTCAAAATGAATGCTCCTTAGGCATTGCCTGGTACACGTTTGAATATGTAAATGATAGTAGCACTAAACAGAGACTGATGCATGGTGATGTAAGAGTGATGAGTCATGCCTCAGGGTCGAGCGAGCAGTTGTTGCGGTGATGCCCTCTGATTTGGGTGGGAGGCTGTACTGTGGCTGCTCACGCCTCTTCCACTAGATGAGTAACACCACCCCACTGGGTGAATAGTACTGATGCTCAAGTACGGCTACTTCAGCGGATGCCAAGAAGCTCTAGTGAAGTAAACCTACAGTGATCGACACAACGTAATACAGTCCTCAGAGTTAAAATCCAAAACAGAGATTTAATGAAAAGACACTGAAGGTCATCTCACCAGCATTAGGCAAGTGTGTATGTGTGTGTGTCATTTTTTGCTTATATTGCGGGGATCAAATTCCAGAGAATCCAAATGTGGTCTTTCCCAACTTTAATGTACTGTGGCTGATTTCAATGTAAGGGTGTTTATATAATATCTATATAATATAGGGATGTATATAATATCTAAACAACTGGTTTTATTCTAGTCAAAAATATTACTTATTCCTTAATAGAAAAATAAGAAATAAATAAAAAATTATTTAGAAAACAAACAAAAACAATGTAATGTTTTTGTGATGTTGTAATGTAATATTTTGTTATCTTTGCTGCCATATTACTGCTGATGCCAGGGTTTAATACTAAGCCACTTGATCATGTTTTTAATACATTTCTTAAAAATAAGGACCCCTCATGCAATGTCCCTCCCTAAATATCTGATAATATATATATATATATATATATATATATATATATTTTTTTTTTTTTTTTTTTTTTTTTAAACATTTAGGGGTTAATATGAATCAACCAACAAATAATATGTGAGGGTCAGATTAAGTTTAAAATAACTCCTTAATTTATTAATCTTAAGTGGGATGACTTTAAAATTACAGATTCACCTCCGTTACACAAATTTCATGACATACCATCATTTATAAGGACACTTAAGGCTAGGAAATCTCCAACCTCACTCAGCCTGCTAAACTATTAAAAAAGCCTTCAAAGTAGCAAGTGTTTCCTGCTGTCAGAAGAAAGCACTAATATAATAAACCCTGGCATGCCACTCTGATTAATAATGAATAATCATCCTAGGAGCACACACATGGAAAAAAGTGAGAGAGAGGATAATATTTAATATGATGACACGGAAATAACATTTTGTAGTGCTATATTCCACTTCTTGTTTAAAAAAAACAGTGTAGCTAGAGGTGTGAAGTCTTAGCCTGCTGATTAAGTTAATTAATAGAACTGAGAGAGAAGCGGATCGCACATCAGGACAAGGGTAATTAACATCATTTGGTAAACAGAATGTTCTATTAGCGTGGGATGCACCTCAGCAAAGAGTGATTCCCCAGCATCCCCCTCGCCCCCCCCGGCCTTATCATCTGCCAGCCATGTGTGTGTCTTTGACATGTAGGAATTATGTTCATCAAATGGAACAAAAATTCAGTTGTTTACCATATGCCTCATCATAGCTCAGAGTAAAGTATGTGAAAACATGCACAAATTCCGAATTCATCCAATATGAATTCATATGATTGGTGATATTATATACAGTATATATTCCAACTAAGGGTGGGCGGTATACACGATTAAACGGTAGGAATTTTCCACTATGGTCTCTATCGTGGCTACACGCATGTGTGACATTGATTTTAAGCGATTTGGATTTTGAAACACCATCATCAGCGAAAGAGAACTAATTATGCTATATGCGTTTGGCGCTGTCTGCGTTTCTAAGCGCTGCCAGAGAGGCGTGCGGCATGTGAAGACGGTGCTCATAGGAGTATTTAACGTAATTATTTTTTATATTAAAAAATATCCATATTTAAAACGATATACTTTTTTCTCACTTCTGCTGACTGTCATACATGCAAGCCGTTCCGGTGGATGACATAGACGTACGAGATTTACTAGTCTCACGAGTTTGTTTACAGGAGCAAAGCAAAGTTTCCTTACTTTAGCAGAGGAAATCCAGTCTCGACTTGGCTCCTACATTTTTCTTTACAAATCCTCGTTTTGTGCTTCTAATTCATGACCAGCGTTTTGTTTTGCTGTCTCTCCTCCGCGCTTCCACGTTCATCACTAATCACCGGCGCGTGTGTAACTAACGCATACTTCCTACATCATCCGCCTGGAACGCCTTGCGTGTAACGACAGTTAGCGGAAGTGAGAGAAAAGTGTTTATAACGTTCTAAATATGGATATTTTTCTCACAAAAACACATCGATTCACTACAGGAGGCCTTTATTCATCCCCCAGAGCTGTGTGAGGCACATTTTATTATGGATGCGTGCGCTTTATTTGATTACTTTTGGACTGCTGAACAAAAACACCCGCCTACTCCCATTCTAAAGCTTGGATAATTTGGATAAAATAAAGCAAGGATAAAATATAGCAAGGATCATTTTTAATATAACTCCGTTTGGATTCGTCTGAAAGAAGAAAGTCATATACACCTAGGATGCTTTGAGGGTGAGTAAAACATAGGCTAATTTTCATTTTTGGGTGAACTAACCCTTTAAGTGAAAGCAAACAAAGAAAACACGTGTAAGAGTATATCGGACAGGGCAGCTCTTAAAGTGACAGCAGTGTCTGTCATTCATGTTAATCAAACAACAAAAGAGAGAAAATCTTATTTGATCACTAACAGTTTACTTGTCTTCAGTGAACCTGAGTTTTTTTTTTTTTACTCTAGTATTAGTTTTTTGTGATATTGACACTGGTGACAAGAATTACAAAATTTCTATGGTATCAAAATTTTTTATATCATAAAGACCTTGTTAAAAGCAAAAAAAAACTATATTGTGAAATGTAGTTATAAAATTACTCATATCATGATTTAAGATTTTGATCATATCACCCACCCCTAAAACAATTCCTCCTCAATATATATATATATATATATATATATATATATACCCACCTCTCTCTTATTCCTTTCAAACAGATTATTTTAGATTTAGACCACCACGTTCCTTTATGAAACATTTTCCTTTACTTCCTCTAGATCTGTCAGTTACCACTCTTGTCTTTCCAATATCACTCTCCTCCTCACATCCACATACTTAAACTTCTCAACTGTATCTGCTGCTTCTCTACTTTCTTTATACCACTTATCTCCCTTTCTTCACTCCCTCTCCTTCTCCTCGTTGGAACTTCTCCTCTTATTCTTCTATTCTCTCATGATCCTGTTCTCTTCCAACTATAAGCCTTTTTTTTCATCCACATACACCCTGGAATCATTTATTCATCTTATTTTGTTAATAAGCCATTTTGCTGTTCTTGCCATCCTCTCCATTTCCTTTCCCCCTTCATAAGTCACCCACCTTTTGTTCTGTCTATCATTTATTCTTGCACTTGAGCTAACCACTGTGCGGTGCGGTCATCATTAATGAGTCATTTGGCTGCCCAAACACGGCCATTCAATCATATCGTGCTGATATTATTCACCTCAGCGGCTGAATCTAATGAATATGAATGGGAGTCCTAGTGTTAGAGACTCTTCAAAGGATTCAAGCTTCAGTGGCCAGTGAAAAAAAACAGAAAGTAGACTCAGTTTAACAGAAGTCTACACTCAGGTAGTTCGAACAAGAGGTTTCAGACTGTTTGTTGCCAAAGACCCCGGAATATAATGATCTCCTTCAAAGGGACCTCCGTTCCTAAAATATGAAGGTTGCTATATATTATTAGACCAATTTATATACTGTAAGAAAGAAAAATTGTAGAAAAACAGATGATGTCTTGGAGGGAAATTACCATTACCTTTTACATTATGTTTACAGACATTTCATTAAAAACACAATGCAATGCATAATGCAAAATACAGATACAACACCTTGAAAATTAATACAGAAAATTCCTTCATATTAACACGGTACATGGGGCGGTATTTTTACTTTTCTTAGAATGTACTGTGTTAGAAAAAAAAGCAAGAAATTACATGGACAATATGTTTAAAAAAATCATTAATTAGTTTTTGCACTGTAAACGCAAATTAAGTTATTACAATATTACCTAGGAAATATTTACTTAATTAAGCTGCTATTGTTTTATTTATTTATTGTAACCAACTATCATAGCACTGTCTGTAAAATGTACAAATTTGAAGAGAAAAATACAAATATATAGATTTTAATATAATAAAATACTTATATGATACAATGTCACAATTTTCAAACAGCAAAATGAAACAGTAATAATGTCAAAATCTAATTTTAATAAAATGTTATTTGAAAAAGTAAACACTGATTTATTTGTATTATTCATTTAAGTATTGCTATTCATTCCTTAATATTTTAAATACATTCATTATTTTTTTATTATTATTATCAGTAATAAGAATAATTATTATCATTATTTGTAGATGGCAAAGAAAGTTTGTGGCCTGACAAAATTTAACTTTAAAGCCTATAAATATAAAGCCAAATTGTGGTTAGATTAGTTAAGCATGACATAAAAATATCAAAATACAGGTAAGGAGCCTTTGAGGAGGAAACAGCATCTCCTTCACTCTTGGAGGACATTGTCACATGATAATAGATCATGTGAATTAGACTGTGCAACACCTTTGAAGTATCTCAGAGGAAGAATTCATCCTCACCTAGCTGAAGGGGACAAACCAGCTTCATGTATTATTCAGAGAACATGATTCACTGTTTTCATGCTCTTTTAAAATATTAAAGTGACAAGATTAATACAAAACCATCCATATCAAGCTATCACACACATATATTGGTGTATATGCACCATAGAGCCCAAGATAACTAAAGGGCTTATGGGAACACAATGGTAAGAAACCCATTCTCATTCCCAAGGCGTCACAAACTAAAGCATGGTCAAGCACTGTGCATGTCACTCTAGACGTCACTATATTGAGGAATTAGGAACTCAGTTGATTTCAGTTGCTCGCCTTATGTATCATATCGATTTATTTATACTTTCATAAATATTTGCAAGCACCAAGCAGACAAAATGCAGTCCCAGATAACAAAAATGTCTTCCAAGAACTTTTTACTAACATTCCCATTGTTATAAAATTCAGAATGTTCTATGAACGTTTTAAAATTAAAACTAATAAAAATAATAATTGCTGTAAATGATCTTGCTCCATTAACACACATTCTAAAGATAAATTCCTCCCTATCACTCACGAGACACAGGAGAGCCAATGGCGTTTTCACAATCAAATCTGACATAACGCTTCTTTAGGTGGCAATTTTTGAATTTTTGTGTTTGTGATTTGAGCATTACGTTGGATGGAGATGGTGATCTATTTTGTTTCTGTTCCTCACACAAAGCAGTCGTTTGGCTGAATAGATGTAATTTGTGAAATATAATGTGTAAAATAAATGTTTAGTTTTGTGGGCCAAGGTCAGTTTAGACACTCAAAAACTAGTAAAATAAAATTAAGTCTAAATAAAATTATTGTGGCTGTTTAAATTGGGAATCTTACCCCAACATATAAGTCATAATGACAAAATTATACTCTAATATTTAAATTCATCATGATAAAATTCCCATGCCCTTCACATAAGCAATAAGCAATGGAACTCCTATTTTGTAAATATAGGTATATGTTTTTGACGTCTTGGGAGAGAGAATGAGTTGTGGTATTATGGGAAATGTTAGTGAGTTTTTGCTTTTATATTCTCTTTATTTTTCATGTAAACTTGAATGCGCTATGAGTAACTGTCTTCTTGTCCTTCAATTACTGTAAGCTGAGCATGAACATGTTCCTATATTTCAAGTTACGTAACGTGTTTCCCAGCCCTGAGGAAAATAACCTTGACCAGCCAACCTTCTGATATGTTCCATGATTTCTTCCTTCTATTTCTGTTCTGTTTTAAACCACCAATCCCATCTGTTACTCAAACACATTGCTGTATAGAAAGCAGCTATCATACACACACGCACACACACACACACACAAATAAAAAATAAATAAATAAAAATCAACGTTATGCTTTTCTTTCTCGTCCCTATCCACATTCCCATTTACTGTAAACTTTCCAATATCTATTTGGATACTATTCCAGTGCTTATGCTTCAGAAGATAATGATTTCTTTTACTACCCACAATACTGATGATGACTTTAGAATCACCACTTTGCATCAGAGGCTCTCAATATGAAAGCATTAGAGTTCCTGTGCAGTCTAAATGAGGTCCATCAGATGTAACCTAATGGAATATCTCATACGAAATGCCGATTCCTGCAGGAGTCGAGTCCAATTTTTGGACTGTTCGCTGGATGAAAGAGCCACTTAGCAGCACTTACTGGTACCTGTACAAGCGCAGCACAATCTGATTCCATTTCAACCCATTTAGTCCTCTCTACCCAGCACAGATTTTCCACTGAGCTGTTTAGTGTCTCATATTTGATCTGGCTTTATGAAAGCTTCAGAGTTACTGGCCATAAAGGTTGAGCAGAGGATTATTCCCAAATCACTGAGGCACATTTAGGCCTACCGGTAATAAGACAAGGTGAACACAGGGTTATCTATGGAGGAAAGTTTTTGTCTAAACACTAGTTTTTGTGTCTGCTGTGAAACGTCTCTGTATATTCAGACTTCCAACCATTAGGGTGAACCAAGATAGATATGACATAAATCTATAAGATTATTACACCATTTTCTGGTTGAACGTTGCCTCAAGGAACACAGCCATCTTATATAATAAAATCTCCTTCCCAATAGTTTGACTGGGCTGTAACAAGCATGTTTTGCTTCCAAATCTTAAGACATAAGGTTATTTTTAGGGACCAAGCTATACATCTGTTGGTTTTCATTTGATTTCTTTGTGTTCTGGCTTGGAGTCCATGGCAGCTGTGAAAATGTTTTGGCAGACAGGTTAGGCTGGCTGGATATCCCTGAATATCTTGCTAACCCTCTAGCGCCACCAACAGTTCAAGAAAATGTAATGTACATTTTATCTAACAAAAGGCCTAAACAAAATATAATAACGTAATTCCTTGGCATATAACAAGCTCAAAAGTGTTTGTTTTTGTTTTTTTTATCTCCATCTGCATTGTCTGCCATTATGACATTTCAGATTTTTTTCCTTGTTATGTGTTTCCCAATTTGACTAAGATCATCTTTGCACCATGCACACCATGTCAAAAATTCTTAATGTCATTTACTAGGTGATAAGTGACACACTGGTCAAAATATCGTAAAATCCTGGAAACTCTTGCATACACTGATGTACACCTGTCAGAAATTAAAATTGGACAACAGAAACAACATTAATTGTTACTCAGTTAAGTTAATCAGTCAGCCAAATAATCAATGTTAGTGCTTTTTGTAAATTGTAATTAATAACTTTTATTATTCAGAACTATTTTTTCATGGACCACAGATTTGACAGTATATTTAAAAAAAAAAATCACAAAGCCACGAAATTGCACTGTACTCTACTGTTAAATGTTTGTACTCAGTAAGATATTTCTTTAAAGAAACAAATACTTTTATTCAGTAAGAATTCAATAAATTGATCAAAAGCAACACAAGAGGCTTTTAGATTGTTCTATAAACGTCTATTTCAAATAAATACCATTCTTTTGAACTTCAAAATCATTAGAGAATCCCTAAAAAAATTCTAAATCTTTCCACAGAAACATGAATAATAGAAGAAATGCTTCTTGATCCTTCAGAAATCATCCTGATTTGGTGCTCATGTGACACTGACACTTTGCCAATACAGGAATGAAACAGTTATCTAAAATTGTACTATATTGCACAGTACTACTGTTTTTATTGTATATTTGATCAAATAAATGAAGCCTTGGTGAACATAAGAGACTTCTTTCAAGGGATTGGATGTGAGGGATTCTTTAAAGCACAGATGTGTCTATTAGTTGAGCTGGATAAGCAGGATATAATGAGTGAGTGTGTGACCGATTGACCTGTCTCTAATGAGATCGTTAAATCTGTCTTAAGCAGATTACAGAGCATTTTCATAAAGTATCAGACATGAGGAGCGCACTCAAACCTGTTGATTGAACCATTATTGGATTTTGGTCCTTTTTATTTTTGGGAAGCTGAAAACAGGACAATACTTGGACGAGATACAACTATTTGAAAATCTGGAATTTGAGGGTGCAAAATATATATATATATATATATATATATATATATATATATATATATATATATATATATATTGAGAAAATCGCATTTATAGTTGTCCAAATGAAGTTTTTAGCAATATTACTAATCAAAAATTAGGCTTTGATATATTTATGCTAGGAAACTTACAAAATATCTTCATGGAACCTGATATTTACTTAATATCCTAATGGTTTTTGGCATAAAAGGAAAATCGATCATTTTGACCCTTGTATGTATTGTTGGCTATTGCTATAAATACACCCATGCTACATATGACTGGTTTTATGGTCCAGGGTCACGTTTTGTGTATTATTTCACAGTCATAGCCGGCAAATACTCAAGGCAGAAAATATGCAGTTGAATAATTGAGCTGCATTATTGTAAATACTGCTCTGATGTTGGCATAACAGTGTTACAGTGCCATCTGTTGGTCAGAAGCAATGAAATTTCTCTCTATTCACAGGAGAGCCAGTAGCCAAATTAAAAAAAATAACTAACTAAATAAAGACCAGCTAGGAATGACCAGTGTACATTCGCGAACTTTTTGCGTGCATGTGTGGGAAGTTGTTTTTTTTCACTCACGTGCAGTCAACAGTAAATATGAGCTCTTTATCCAGACATCGTTATCAGATGTTTACATTAATTCAGATTAAATCTGGATAGTTTCACGTATGTACTTTCTGTAATCGGATAATGCTAAAGAAACGATATCGGTTTGGATTTTCGAAGTCTTTTTTAAAGTTAACTCACTGAAATAGGACTAAATTAACTTACTGAGGTGAGGTGAGGACGCGCGCTGCTAGAGACGCATTCCCGCTGGCTGTGCTCCATTCATTCACGAGATCAACCTTCCTCAACAACAGAAAATCTCGCTACGATTATGCGCGGATGCGGGAGCTCTCATAGATTTGGTAGCCTAAATGGAAATTGCCAACATATTAACCCATAGCGCCATCTTCTGGACAATTAATAATACAAGAACATAACAGAAATATTGTTTTCTTCATTCTGTAGCAGGACTGTTGAATTCATTCGTAAATTTGATTTCTTAATCAAATGTCTTATGTCTTGAAATAAATCAGCTAAGGACATTGCCGTTTAAGGCGGCAGGCCTAGTTTATGTAAACAGATAGATGAATAAAAAGCTTTATTTCTTAAAAGAATATGTAGTACTGTTGTAACAAATTTAAGAACCAAGTCCATAACTGCAATAAATAGTTTATTCTGACCAGAAAAATAGACAAGAAATACGTGTATACTGTACACACATTCTTACTGATACTCTGACATATATAACCAGTTTTATTCACTTACATTCAACCCTCATTTCATCAAAAAAATACCATACACTGAAAATAGATGACATTTTGTAGACTCAAAATATTTGAGTTTCCAAAGAACACAGACCTCACTGACAAAATATACATTCATATTGAATGAATAAGCCCAATGTAAATGCAGACATGAGAGGCTATTTCTTCACAAAGCTGATATTTTGATGGATGTCTCTTCAAAAGCCCCTTCACTTATGATAACCTGGACTCGATGAAGCACCTGAAATTCACAAACAGCCACTAAACCGTGACTGTGTCCACCACACTTAAGACTTTTTCTTGCTTCATTCCAGTTAGTGGTTTTTACAAGATTTTACTTCAGTCTTCGAAAGGTTCCTTGTGATGAAGATGGAAAGCAGCGATTTCCAGCAATGACGGGCCGATCATCAACCCATCACTGAGACATTCAGAGTTTAAACTGTGCTTGGATGCCCTTATCAAATGAGCCTGGGAAATCTGGCTGTAAACCCTAAAAGGTATAATGTATTAGGGACAAGTCAAATGGATCTTAAAAGAGTCCTTTGAAACACTGGGTTGGTAGGAGGAGAATTATTAAAAAAAAAAAAAATTTAAAAAAAGTTATTTTTTTTAATCAAAGGTTGAGGGTGGAAAATAGGGCTGCACAATTAATCAAAATAAAAACAAAATAGCGAAATGGCTTTGTGCGATTATCAAGTCGCGAAGGCTGTGATTTAAATTAAATATATGCGCTGCACATCTCAGAGTGAAGTGCAGCACTGTTTTCTTTTACATGTGAATTGGTTTCAAATAAATGCTGCTTCACATAAACTCATCTCTGCCATCTTATAATGCGCATAGTGCAAAAACGCAACGTGTCAACTATCTTCACAAACTGGTAATGAGAAGCTGGATGTTGTCAACAAAAGAGAAGCTATAAAGGCTCCTTGCAGTTTTCTCTGCAGCTGATAGTTTAAATTAAGAAATTAAGACAGCCATAAATATTAGTACTGTAATTTCACAGTTGTGATCTAAAACAAAATTATTATAGTATTTATTTAAATAGACCATTCTGTATTTTACAGTTACTCTAATATTTTCCATTTAGCAATAATAAAAATACAAATGTTAATAATATTAATCATGATTTTATAGTCATATTGATACATTTTTGGCTAAATTCTGCAGCCCTACAAACAAACACAGAAAACTTGGAGCTAAAAAATAATTAAATTGTGATATTTTAAATCACAATTTTTATCAGGAAAAAAAATTGCAATTCGATTTTTTTCCAAGATCATGCAGCCTTGCCCTTTAAAAAAAAATAATAATAAAAGAAAAATGTTAAATTGAACTCGTAATTTTTATTAAAAGACTTTTTTTCTCTCTCAAATTGTGCAGCCCTAGTGTAAAACCGCTGAGGCATTTTGTGGACCTCCATCCAATGAAGAAAAACATTATCCCATGTTACCACCAAGTGGTACTGTTGTTATTATTTCAGGGTGGATTAATGCATTCCGTTCGAAACTGAGGCAGATAAAGAGGAATGCTGTGAGATACATTATTGGAATCGACGGCTGTGGAATTTTTGCCTTCTAGAAGAGGCCTGGCGTCCACCTTCATAACCATTTCATTCTTTTCCTGTTCACCCTGTGTTTCCTCAATCTCCTCTTCATCTTCTTGCTCCTCCTCTTCGTTCACCTCGAGGTAGTAGAGGTCTTTGGCTACACCTATGCTTTCTGATGCTTCATAATCTTGATCTGATGTTTCCGAGAACTCTTCCACGGAGTTGTAGGAGCTAGAATGGCGGGGATTGGCGCTGTCAGAGCACACATGGTTCTCAAGGTCCCAGAGTCCTCCAGGGAAAGAGCCAGAAATGTCTGAGTTGTTGGCAGAGAAGTTGCCTTCGTCACTGGAGCTGCTCAGACTCTCCTGCTGCTTTCGAAGGAGACTGGGCTGATCGGAGAGGAGAATGGTCGAGTACGTCACTGAGGACTGGCCTGATGTTTCTGGAGTAGCAGCAGCAGTGGAAGCCTCCAGAGACAGAGGTTCAGAGGAGTCTGCTAGAAGGGCAGAATCTGTCATTTTTTGGTCTCCAGATTTATAAATGGGTATTTCATTGTCTTTTTCATGTTCAAGCGTAACGGGAAGAGGTTTCTCGATGATTTCCACCTCACAGATGCTCTCAGAGACCAGCAGCAGTGGACAGGCAGTAAGACCCTCTGAGTGAGGGAACAGGTTCTCTATGGTGTCAATCTGCAAGGAGAAAGAAACAGATGTGTTGTGGAAATGTACTAACCAATATGTACTGAATGTGTTAAAACTCTTTCTCCTCCCAGCATAACATGCAGCATATTTTTTTACCCATATGTCATGTACATTATTAAAAGGTCTTATGTTTTCATTTATCAATTAAACAATGGTCCTCTATTTGAATCTGGAATGGATATACTCCAATTTTATGTAGAAAAAAAAAAATGGTTTTCATGGTTGGTCACACTGACCTGTCTGAAGTCCATTCCTTTGGCCCAGGAGCATTTATTGGGGTTTGGAACATCCTTCCACATGAGTTTCTTCATCCTGTAAGAAATATGCACAGGTCAAGCACTGTTTGCAAGCCAAAACTGTTCTAAACAAATATGATTTTTTTGATGTGAGAGGACAACCTTTTTCCGGGTTTTTTTTTTTTTTACCAGAAAAAGCATTCTTGTGAAATATAGACTTGTGTTGTGGACAGAAGCAACAGTTCTGTTTCTTACTAACACGATACGTAGATGTTTATTTTACTTGAAGTTAACTAATAGACTGGAGTCATGCGGATTAGTTATGGATTATCATGAAGTTTTTTATCAGTTGTTTGGAATCTCATTCTGACGGCACCCATTCACTGCATAGGATCTGGTGAGTACGTGATGTAATGCTTTATTTCTCCAAACCTCTTCTGATGAAGCAACAAACTCATCTACATTTTGGATGGCCTGAACGTGAGTAAATTTTAAGCAAATATTCATTTTGTTGTGAACTATTGCTTTATCAAAGTCTAGAGTAGATTCAGATTTCATCACCCACATTGTAAAATCCACACTTAACAAAAATGAATTTGCACTTTTGCCACTCCTTACAAGAGCAAAAATAGGCATGCCTTTTTTGCGGTACACAAAGTCACGATATTACCTGAGAATCAAGTCTAAGCAGATGATAAAATGATTTTATATGTTACCTTAGTAATTATATCTCTGGCAGAACTTGTGAAATATTTACCCTCAAGCAAACCACTCTATTGCTAGGAATGAGCATACATTGCATACTGTAAACCAATTTATGTATTTTATATCTGACATTCGTTACAACCAAAAAATCCTATACAAATCAGCTTACAATGCCTTACTTTAATTCAAACAACTGGCCTTACAAAATCAATATATATTGTAGCTTCCAAAAACATCTTAAAAATGTAATCCAGGTAGATAAACAGAAGGTCTGTGACTTTGTAATATGATTTGACTGTTTTCCAAGAGTTTTTCTTTAAGGCCATTTTTAGCCTTGGTTTTACTCTCTAGATTAACCCATTATCCGTTGTTACAGTAAATGCAGTGGTAGAGCAGGGACCTCCAGTTTTAATGAGAACAAATCATTTAGCTTAAACAACAAATATAAGCATTTAAACTATTTTGACAGACAAAATATAATGATACTGTAATTATATTTACTTTGACTGGAAGAAGATACTTGTAAGTCTTACTGGTTTTGTGACATCAGAAGAGTGACAAACAGCACCACTGACAGGAACGCAATGATCAGTAGGAGTATGTATGCTGCAGGGTCACCCCTAGTAGCTGGATGACAAACCAAAGAAAAACACATTTTTCTATCAAATCAACATGATTTTCATATAATATTTTTAGACAGCCATTTGCAAAATGCATATTTCACGAAATGAATGTGAATCTGCAATGTTTGTAAACCTGAGTCTACTCGCCGAGCACCAAAAGGACATAAAAATGTCTTCAGCGGTTAAATTGATCACATGATGACGTCAATGCATTAGTTGACGTCACTGCTGTAAAACTCACCAGTGTATCGCACCGGCTCCCCTTCACCATCCACAAACACTGGATACAAGGTGAACTCCTCTGAGCCATAAAAACGACCTGAACAAAAACAAATTACACTGTCAAAGATCATTTACACTGCTACGGATCAACCTTTTTTTATTTTTGTCATGTACTGATATGCAAATGTGAGGAATGTGTGAAGAATATCAAGCAAAATAACACACGGCAAAGGGAGAGATCTCTCGATGTGGACTGAACTCTGACCCACTGCAGCCTCTCAGTCAAAGACACATCCTGCTCAGGGTCTTTTTTCAGGTCTAGCCATTCGATGACAAATGACTGAGGCACTGGATGATCAGATAACAGGCTCCAGGAAAGATACACACAGCTAGAATTTGCAGTTGCGCTGAATGAACGTACACATCGTCCTAGAAAAGAAAAGGAGGACATGATTAATTCATACAAATAGGGTAATCTATATAATTTCTATGTGAAAAACACTTACCATAATAATAAGCAGGAACAAAATATCAGAGTACCTTACTGTTATTATGTTTCATTGAATATGTGTAATACCTAAATCAAATCTCCATCCCAAACAACCCTTTCACCAAACAAACACCACCAAGCTTCTATCAAAACAATTACCCGGAAAAATTAGGGCTGGATGAATTAAAGCACCATCAATAGGCTCATAAACAGACACATTTCGTTTGAAGGAAAACAAAACTTCTTGTGCGTCAAACGAAAACATTGATAACATTAGACTGCATTAGACTGAAGTGAAAGAATTTCGTGTGAGGTTACAGGAAGGGTATGAAGCAAGTCAGCTCACGTTTGGGTTGATGCAACAACGTCATGTTTCGATTCCGTGTAGAGATGCCCAAAGCATTGCGAGACATTACGGTGACTGTGTGCGCTTCCTTCCTCCACTGGAACGAGTGAAACTGAGCCAATGTTGTTTCATTTGACCACACAGCTATGCCTGAGGCCTGGTGTTCAATCACCAGACCCTCCACGCAACTATATGGATCTCCCGCTAGGACAGGCTGCTAAAAGTGACAAAAACATTCAAGCTCAAACTTTATATATCACATTTATTTTGTTGCTAGAGTAAATCAATCAAGTCAATCTTTACCAACCTTAATAATAAGTGTGACGTTTGTCACACTCCTAACAGGATCCTCTTGTATAACGCGCCAGAAGTCTGGTCCCATCTCTGGTGCTGAAATGACACACCATACAGTCATGATTATCGCTTATGTTCAAAAAGCTATATTAAAAAAGGTTTAGGGATATAGGGATACGTTTTTAAAAATGTTTTTGATAAAAAGAATTTTCTTATACTCTTCAAGGCTGCATTTATTTGATCAAACATACAGTAAAAAGAGGAACACTGTAAAATATTCCAATTTAAAAGAACATGATCCTTCAGAAATCATTCTAATATGCCGATTTGGTGCTCAAGAAACATTATTTATTAGTAATGTTATGAATGTATTTATTTATTCACTTTTTAACACCATGCCAAGAAACAAGGCTATTTTTATGGCGAACTCTGAATAAATTACACAAGGTATACAATTAACAAAAAGTTATAAAATACATTTCAGATCCACACTAGACAAAAATTCTTAATGTTATAAATAGTTGTGCTACTTAATATTTACTAATATAGTAATATCAAGCGTAGCGTTAGTTCTGGCAGGTCACGTTAGTCAAGCTCGCATCAGCTGACTCTCAGCTGATCCCCATCTACCTATAGGAATACGACACCTATCTAAGCATCCATATATATAAGGTCCTTCAGTATTATCAGCAGTTTTTGCATTGCTCAATAGCTAATTACCCTCCTCCATCCCCAACTCCACCTCTGTCAGTCAGGATTCAGCCTTCTGATTCTCCTTTGAATCAGATTAATTCTAAAATGTGCACATAAAATTACTGAACTTTAACGATATCTGCAATACATTTGTTGGTTCTGTTCTGTTTACCCTGGGGGGTTATCGCTGCTCTCTCTGCTCTCATCCATGCTAGGCTGCATGGATGCGCAGGGAGTTCTTTCCCAAAACAGTACCATACTGCCAGTCCAAACTGTATGCTAATTGTCAATCATCTTTGACGATAGTGGTCCTGACAGAAATAATACTTAATATTTCATAACATAATAACTGTGCAATTTGGCCAAAAAAAAAAAAAAGGGAAAGACAGAAACGAAAAAGAAACTGGACGTGCTGGACTTCATGCACTAATAAATATTTTAGTCCACCACAAAGTAAATTAATCATAGGTGCAAATTACTAATATAAATGAATTGTTTTAGAAAGCAAATACTATAAATATCAACTTTTATACAGTATATGTTCAAAAAAAAAGTTTATATTATTAAATAGATATTAATATAAACAAACAAATTTAATAAATGTCAATTAGAACAAGCATTTTTCATTCAGGAAGCAAGTTTCTTTTTTGCCCCCATTTTCCTTCATTTAGATAGAATAATCATAGAAAGTAAGGAAACAATTAGATTGGAGAGAGAGGAATGGTATCTGGAAAAGCTGTAACTTGAACTTGGATCAGACAAATCGCTATGGCGCCATATGGAGTGCTGTCTACAAGGCTATGACTAACATTTTTGTTTTTCTCGAAAAGCCACCATATAATTCAACAGATCTTCCTTATCTGTTATTTGGAACCTCTGACTACAAACGTCCATTTTAAGTCCTCTCTCAACTTAGACAAAAGATGTGGCAAATTCCTACAACTCTGTACAAACAGTAACAGACAAGAATGACTGATTATATCCTGTAATGCTGATGGCAATCTGCTAACAACGGTTACTGGCACAAACAGGCAGCTCTGCACTGATGTAAAGATATTAGAAAGGTGCTGTAAAGAGTTGACAAATGGTATCACAAGCACATACTGATCATCACCCCAGCAGTTATGTTCCTGTTCACATTCCTACAGTGATACGTAAGTCATGGTGGGTGAAATGTGGTGCAATTTCCATTAATCCTAATAGACTTTCTACCATAATTTTGTTCAATTCAAAACATTCCTACTACAGAGATAAAATTCAATCAAATTACGCAGAGGCATTTATATGATTACAATCACACTGTAAATTAAACTTTGCAGCTCCGGAAGCTACTCATGAACTAGTTTAGTCACTGAGTACTTATCATATTTAGGATGTCTGTATGTTTAATATAATTAAATGTAAGAAATAAAGACTTTTTAGGGCAGGTTTTAAAAAGAATGTTTAATATATTTTTTTATTATTATTTGAAATTGTCATCAGCCCTCTTGTAAACATTATGTCTACCTCATTCCTATCAAGTTCCCGCAAATTATAAAGTTACTCATCATGACTCACAGACATACAGATGGATATTATGAAGCAGGTGTGTGATCAGAATAAGTATGAAGACTCACATGGGCTTTCAAGGCTAAGATGAAGGAATTGTTTCTTTTGTCTAATCTTTTTGTTTTAATCTTTTCAAATCAGCTGGCAAAGATTTTTTTTAACCTGCATATTCTTTCACCAGTTACAGTTTGGTCTGGCTTGATTGATTTAGATTTTGTTTAATGCTGCTGTCATATATATACTGTATATTGACAAAGTACTGTGGATTTCATGATAAACATTGCTTACACAAATAATTTTCTTGTGATTTCCACACAACAGTAGCTGTTTATTTAATATATTATTTATCCACCTTTTTTCTAACTAACGAGCGCCGTCATGATGGATTCCAACTTCTGTTTGGATGCTGTCGCATTCCGGTCTCCATAGAAATCCATGTTAAAATGAGGTCAAATGATGGCACCATGTGCTTTATAAAATCATTTTCATAGGTTTAACGTTATATTATCTGCTCGGAAAATACGTTCATTTGACAATGAAATGTAAAGCATCGTTCCAGTATAAGTCAGGTGAGACTAAAAAAAGTTATTTCAATTCAGTTATTTTAATATGCCTTAACTTAAAAGTAGTTTTTTTGTCTTTATTGATCTAGAGGTAACAATCTAGAGGCTACTTTTTAACCAAGGACTCAAGCTAAAAAATTTGAGAGTCTACAACCGTATAGTAACACTACAGTGGCTCTAAATATGTTTTCAATTTCATATATATATATATATAACCAAAAAAGATGCAAAATAATGCATACTTCTTATAGCTTCTGGAATGTATAGGCTAAGTAATAGTAGAACAACTATATTGATAAAGTTACCTTTCCTGTTATAAACAACTGAAGTGTAGCTCATGCTCCAGTCACTCCAGTATCCAGGGCCATTCAGTCTTCTACAGCGAACTTCTACTTTGAACTGAACACAGGACTCTTCAAGCTGAATCTCTGCCTGTGGTTCCAGAAGAGGACCGATGACCTGTAAGGGACAGAACACTCATCTGTAAATGCCACAGAAAATTGCAGACCTCATTCCTGAGTACAGAGTGTAACCATCTTCCTTCTGAAATCTAAAAGGGATAAATTGAAAATGAAGTGCTATGAAGTATAGTGGGCAGAGTAAGAGGAAAAGACTTTAATTTGGGATCAATTTAGCTTGTCGTTTCAATTCCAAACATTTCAATTATACAGATAAACAGATCAGACCACAGTAATTCATTGCCTGCCCTCTGCAATTAAACACTATGCATGAAGCATTTACTTAAATATATTTTATTCAGCTTTCTGGTTTCATTGTCCACCTGAGACCCCAGCTTCCAGAAACTTGTTCCTACCTTCCACTGTGTATTTGCCATCCCACGCAAAGCCACAATGCGCAGCTCGTACTGCATGTCGTATACTGGTAAATGGGGGCGTCTCCAGCTTACACTCAAGGTTTTATTCGGCAAAGTGGTTGCTTCCAGGACTGAGGGAGGAGATGGTTTCACTGAAAAAAAACACAGGGGAAACTCTTATTCAAGAGAACATTGTTTTTTTTTTTTTACTTTCAAAACATTTCACAATGATCAATAATATACACTAACATTCAAAAGATTTTTTTTAAATTTTAAATTAATACTTTCATTCAGCAATGACACATTAGACTGATCTAAACTGAATGCAAATAAATGGTGTTCTTAAGAACTTTCTATTCAAAGAATCCTGAAAAAATATATATAACAGATTCCTCCAAAACATTAAGCATGCCAGCTGTCTTTAACTGTGAAAACAGTTTAATACAATACAGAAAATACAATAAAGAGCACCAACTCAACATATTAGAATGATTTCTGATGGATCATATGACACTGAAGACTGAGTAAAACAAAATGTATTAAAATAAAATAAAAAATCATTTTAAATTGTAATAATACTTCACAATATTACTGTTTAGCTATATTTTTGATTAAATAAATCCAGCCTGAAAGAGTCTTTCAAAAACATTCCCAAAAAATCTTACAAATTCCAAACTTTTAAACAGTAGTGTATGTTTATAGATATATTTAATTATATTTACTTATAATCAAAAGTCAACAGAATACTGTCACTTCCAAATGGATTTCCAAATGGAATGCTGCTGAAAAAACTTTGGAACTCACCATAGTCAATGGGTGCAACATAGACAGGAAATGATCTCACTTTGCCACGCCCTCCTTCCACTTCCAACCAGATTTTGTAGCAGGAGAAGAGACTAAGGTTTCTTAAAGTGCACTCTCTGTGGTCTCCTGCTCCAGATGAACACTCCATGTTTTCTTCAGCTACTTCGCTGCCCTCCATCTCTGATATGGTCTCACACATTGATGTATATTGTCTACAACAAAAAGTAATATCTTTACCATCTTTGCAATAAACAATCTGGCTGGAATAGAAATGGATGAACTATGATTGTGTTAATACCTGTAAAGTAGTCTGACTTGTGCCCAAGCGCTCTTATTCCACTCACAGCTCATGGTGTCCACCTCTGAATTCTTGCTCTGGCAGGTAATATCTGCATTAAACATCCCTGAAAAAAAGAGCCAATTTTACATTTTCTAGATTTTTAAAAAAGCAACATTTTATTACAATTCTTTTTAGAGATGTCCTCCATAATTCAAAGCTTACCTTCGGTGTACATTTTGGCATAGGCAATGATGCACTTGAACCTCTCTCCCCACTGTTGGCAGCACATCAGAGTATCAAACCCTGGTTCATGTACTGTCACAGTGACTGCGCTAACCTGGTCGTTGATTACCCTGTACTGGCATTCCGGAATCTTCACCTGCCCGTTAAGCATCCACACAGCTTTACTAGCGCTCCAACTGCGGTTGTGGAAGACGGCATAAACCGTTACTTCTGACCCTGGTGTCGTGAAGATTTCAGCAGGGATGTAACTGACTTTAAGGAGCAGAGAAAGACAGAGAAAAATTTAAAGCAGGCATTTTGTGCAGTAAACTTGCAAATAAATAAACCAGACTTAAAGGGATAGCTGACCCCAAAATGAAAATACTGTCATTAATTTCTCACCCTCATGTCGTTCCAAACCCAAATTAAGTTTTTTTATGAAATCCGAGAGCTTTCTGACCCTGCATAGACAGCAATGCAACTATCACGTTCAAGGCCCAGAAAGGTAGTAAGGACATTGTTAAAATAGCCCATGTGTCATCAGTGGTTCAAGTTACATTAGTAGTTATGTTGCTGTCTATGCAGGGTCAGAAAGCTCTCGGATTTTATCAAAACAAAATCTTTAAAAATCTTAATTTGTGTTCCAAATATGAACGAAGGTCTTACGGGTTTGGAACGACATGAGGATGAGTAATTAATGACAGAATTTTAATTTTTGGGTGAACTATCCCTTTAAGAATAGCATGTGGCATATCAGCAAGTGGGCAAATCTCTTGACAACATGTCTGGTTCAATTTTTATCCCAAAACAAAAAGACCAAAATGTAAGAAAGAAAATTGAGTCTATTTTTGTACCATTAAGATTTATACCATTGTGACCTTATTTTCAGAAAAACTAAGCATATTTCTTCCAAAATATCACAATACAGCTGAAATTTTTACTTAATTTGCGTTTTTCATTCTTAATCTTTTTATTTACATCTTTCATACTCATTATTCTTAATTATGATTTTCATTAGACTTTTTAATCTTTATTGTATTGTACTGAAATTACTGCAGTAAAATGTTTGCAACAAACATTACAGGCACACCAAATACTACTAATATACAACTTTAAATCTAAAATTTAGTAAAAATAATAAATTACAAATATATCTGGATACTGGATTGCCGTAACAACACTTATGCTTAAAATAATAATGTTACAATCCAAAAAAATATTTTTGTTTGCTTTTAGGATGAAATACGAAATATACGTAGACATGCTTCTGACAGTTGTTGAGATTCACCCTTGTATTGATTTTTATTTTCCCTCGTTCCTATCTTGGTCCCTTGCAGCAAAAAGAAAGTGGGTTTATTTTAATGCTATTGAACAAACTGAAGCTTAGTTGCTATGGTGACTTGCGCAGCATGGATTCTGAAAATATACAACCCAACTGGCATATCAGAAAAACAACGTATGATCCTCCTTGAAAAAGCTCACAAATACATACAAAATGACAGGTGCTACATGAGTAATGCATCAAAGTAGGAAAACAGAGACAGAATCAAGTCTCTTGTGATGTTAAATCAAGCTGAAACAGTTGAAACATTAACTAACATGCAGACAGCCCAAAGTGCAGCTAAGTGCAGCATTAGTTGGCAGCAGTATTTCAGACTGGCTATTCAACTGATTTTTTTTTTTTTCCAAACTCATCTGTATATTACTCATGGGCACTGCTGTGGTGTATTCATTTAAAAGCAAGTGAAAAAAAAAAAAAAAAAAAAGAGTAATAAAAAAATAAATAAATAAAAACCCACCTGATTAGTGTTAGTATTCAGCTAAGATAATAAATCAAGCTCTATTCTACCACGGGACAGTGTTTATATGTTACAGTTTATCTCAAGTAAGAATTTTCTTAGAAGTTGTTTCATGCTTCAAAAAAATGCTCATTTCATAATCCTGAGTCACTCAAAGGTGCATGTATGTGCATATGCTTTGTGTGTGCTACAAGTGTGTGTAAGCCATCTGACAAATTTACAGGCAGTTCATATGAATCTAAACATTCCGATGAATCTAAACGTATTGTTTTGTCCCTAAAACTTGAGTATGAATCACTGATCTATATATATATTCTCTATTATAGATCAGTGGTATGAATCAATATGAATCATTTTAGCTATTTGAGCCCTATAGGTACAGTGCTCACATTCAACTTCAATGAATTTAATGAATTTTATTGGCCTGAGATTGAACATGATGCCAAGCAAAAGAATTTTAAAATGCAAACTGGGTTTCCATTTGAATTATGAAGGCTTTTAACAAAAACTATTCACAAGGAGGAATCTAAACCTTACTAATAAACCTAACAACGACAATGTAAAAGAACTCAAGGACAGTACATACTCTGACCTGGTAGACATTTACAATACCTTACCATCTAGGAACGAATCTGAATATTCTATTGTATTTTTAAATTGGTAATTACGGACATGAAAAATTGGTTATTTTATGTAAATGTGTGTGCAACCCCTATTGTACAGTGTATGTCTAGTTTAAGAGTATTAAGTATGCAAACACCATATACCTTGGAAATGCAATGTCTGACCTCAGTTTGCAAGCAAATGGCATATTAATGCTTTCGCAAAACATTAAAAAACTGGCTGTTTAGCATTGTAATTAATTCTGAAAATTAACAGTGAATTGGGTGCATCTTTTAGAGGACAAATTAAAGAGATACTGCGAGTGCAACAAGCCAAAGCACTATACAGATGCAAAGTAGCAAAGATTATAAACGGTATGAAAGTAATTATCAAACGTCAAACTCTTAAAGTGGAGGCTTAGGGAAGACAATTGGTCTCCCTGAAAGATAAATATAACTGGAACAGCAAAAGCACTGATTTGCATTAAGTTTGACGTACACTAAAAGCCGCCTTTAGACTGAATGATGTTAGATTAAATGTGTTCACCTGTGCACTCTGTTGTTGAGAACAGAAGGCTGTAAGTCATGGGAACATGAGCATACCAGGCAGCAACATTTTGATTAACCTTTCATAAATGTCAGTATTTGCATATATTTACTTATTCACTATACCTTACGAGTCATTAAATGAGAGCAGGTCTTTGATTCTGGAACTATATTAATTGATTACCAAAACGTACAAGCATACAGCATAAACAGTATTAGTATGTAAAATATTGCAGATCCTTACCATCCAGTGTGAAATAGAAAGACTGGCTCCATTCACTCCAGTAGTTGATGTGGCTTTGGCACCGCACTTGGACCATGTATCTGATCCCAGAACTGAGCTCATTCAGAGGCACCCAGGAATGACCTTTGACCTTCACCACCTAGCCATAGATCAAACAGATTCTATCACACTGTGTAGGTTAAACAATTAACTATAGCTAGCAGAAGATGTGAGTAATAGTTTCATAAAGGTCCATTATAAAACCCTTTCACATTTTTTTTAAGAGTTATGTGTGAAAATCTGCAGAAACTTGCTCATTTAAATATGTTAGTTTAATTTATTTGAGATTTAACAGTCATTAAAACAGTATTCATATTCACAGTTGCCATTTTTTGTACTTTTGGATATACGATGACTCTATGTTGATATTATACATTTCTGTAAACCCTTTTAGTTTGAGATGTACAAATCAATAAAAATCCCCCGGAGACTGGTTGGAACTAAAAAAAACAAGGGTTTACATTTTAGATGCGATCAATATGTTGAAATTGTATATTTTAGAGTCTATCCAAATATACAAAAATCTATGGGTGCTAAAAATCACACTTTTGATACAAACAAAAACTCCAATGAAATCATTGGATAAAGAAAGCGGTTTTTGGCAGGTGAAAGGTACATTAACCCTTTAATCATCAACCATACAAGAACTCATGCATGTATAGAATTGTGTGTATTACAGGAATTCTGATTCTGTGGAAACCTGCAAAGCGTTCTGAGGAATTCTCTGGGAGCCTGTAACAGTTCTCACCAATATTACTTTGTAATGTTATTACAAAACATTCATCACACCAACAAATGAGTTCAATTACCTCCCACTGCTGAAGTGAGGAATTGGATGAGTATCGGATCTCATAGTTTATGGCATCACTGTCAGGTTGTGCGTCACTCCATCTGAGTATTACTTCGCCTTCAGTCGTCACATCGTAATGCAGATTGACAGGAGGCTCTGGTCTTCCTGCAAAACGAGGATATGTACAAAATATTTATATATACCTGTAAGAGTAATCGTGATTAACCATAATGACCATCAAATAAAGCCTGTAAGGCATACAACAACTCTATGTCTAGACATCCCAAAGGTAGGACACAGTCTCATAACGATAAAAAGTCTCATAATTTTTTTAACGATCTTTATGAGATGTTGTTTTTGACATTTCGCCATTCATGAGTGTCTTCAACGGCTGTTATCAGAGGGTGGGGAATCTACTGCATTATGTAAAAAACGTGGTGGAGAGTGTGAATACGGCAAAAATCACCAGTTTAACATCTTCACACAAAATAGTTCCACAGGGGAATCCCCATTCTTGAAGATTGGCAAAACATCTTTAGCAAATGGAAAACCAAGCCAGATGCCTCCAATTAAAATTCTTTCATTCTACAAAGGTCCGATGGTGAACCATTTACAGAGATTAAGAGAGTATGTGAGCAAAATTGAGAACTCCATTTCCAGATTGTCTTGTGCCTTTTGATGGTATTTTGAAGCTTTTTGAAAAAAGAAAAAAAAACAACAACACACGTATATATCTGTTACCCATATTCAAGTATTATTTTGTTCTGCACAAAGTATTTATGTCTGTCTAGAACAAGATGGCCTCGCAGCCACTGCTTTGTAAAAAAAAGGCAAAGTCATTTGCTTTATTTTAATAATAGCAATACCATTATTACTAATCAGGAGAGGCAGTCTTTATTAACAGACTAACACTATCTTTTAAAACCTCTACCTCAATAACACTAACACATTATAAAATAAATGGCTCCCTGCTGTTGCAATTAATACAAATAGGCTTAGACTGATTGGACTTTTCATTCATTTACTGTCGTTTAGTTTCGTCTTCTCCAACAAGCGTTCAATGTACTTTAAAGAAAAGAAGGAAGTGAAAATGTCAGAACAATTTGTTTACTTAAAATTAAACCTGAAGGAATCGTTCACTTACAAAAAGATAAATCTAATATAATTTACTCATTGTTATGTAATTGCAAACACCTGACTTTCATTGCTCCATGAAACACAAAAGGGGTTATTTTGCAGAATGTCCAGACTGCTCTTATCCATGCAATTAAAGTAAATGGTAACTATGTCTGATTTTCAGATTTTTAGTGAATAACAAAAAAAAGTTTGTAAGTCCTCAGAAGACTTGTAATATAGTGAAAGTGTCACATTAAGTATTTTTATTTTGTTTTTTATGTTTTTATAAATTTTTTTATGAGCTTTTTTGACCTTTCTGGAGTTTGACAGCTGCTGGTTTGGATATTTCACTAAAGCTTAGAATGGCATAAAGGCAAGTAAATGATGACACAGTCTTCATTTATTTGCTGAGTATCTCTTTAATCTCACTAATCTTACTAAAATGTTACACAATCTTGCTTTGTTAAACAATTTTGTTGTACCTGTACAATGACTAAAAAAAGAGATTGACTTAAGGTTTGGACCTGGTGAGTCGTTTAACCATGCCACTGTGAAATTCCACTTCAATCCACTGCCAGGAAAAACACTTGAGAGACAGATGTGTATTCTTTAGCCTCCAGTTACAAAGAACAAACACACCCTAATAAAACACCTGTTGACCTGTCTTAAAACACCTGGCATCAGTCTCCATGAACTCACGGGCTACAGTCATATAGGTGACTGTGAAGATGAATTTTAGTTCATAATATACAGTATTTTCGCATCTTTTTCTTTATAACTTTGTTATAAAATAACCTGATACAAGCTGTATGAACAGTCATTCGTCATTTATGCAAATGTATTACTGTAATATTTGACATTTGTCAGTAAATGAAGGAAATGAAGGAAACTTATCATAAACAATATATAAAATGTTTGGCCATTTCTACTTGAGTTATCAAACTAAAACAACAGTTTACCTAAATCAACAACACTTTAATCAATCATGAACAAAAAAATGTAGCAGTTTTCCCAGCGAAGGGTTTGTGTTATGAGACCATGTTTAAGACCTATAAGAGAGTAATAACCGGCAGCTTGTGTCAAGAAGATTAATGGCTTTGACCTTTTGACC